>ML334232.1:0-73202 GCA_005239505.1 Nicotiana paniculata
TTCCTATATTACTTGTCGACCACGTACACTTGCGTGTGCATTGGGAAATCAACCAACAAATTGCATCGAGGAACATGGTGCTCGGGTAAAGGGCCACAAATTTCCTAAGGGAACGGAAGCCTGGCACTCATACTCGAGTTCATTGACTGCCGACCAAATCGAGTGGACGTTCAGGTGGCTCCCTATCGGCGAAGTTATCAATATGTCTGCTAAGGTTTGCTATCTCTTGTTAATGGGCCTGCGAAGCATTCAGCCATATGTCCCACACCAGGTCTTACGCCAGTTGGAGAGACAATAGGGTGTTCCCCATGACGAAGATTTAAACCAACAAGCCATTGAGTTATGTCTGAGGGCTGCATTTCCTGAAGGCATGGTCCGTCAAATCTGGAACGAGTTCAGGTTTTTAGAACCTCAAACTCGGGTGAGAAATTTATCTAAAGGAGAAGTGGAGCCTCCCTACACTTCTTGGTATGGCATAAGAGGCAGGGAGCATCAAGAGCAAGAACGACCCGGCAAAGAGACCACACGTGCAACAATTTACCGAGCAAACACAAGATCATTGGTCTTGGTTAGAGAAGGAAAACAACTACCAAGCCACCATAAGAAAGTTGGAAGCCCAGGTCAGGGAAATAAAATTTGAAAACATTCTACATACTGCCACAACTGAAGGGGAGAAAAATAGATTAGCCCAAGAAAATGATGTTCTTTGGGCCCAGATACATGAATTAAAAAAAGCTGTTGAGAACCCAGAGAGAAGCAGAATTGATGAAAGGCTTATCAACAACCTGAGGCATAAAGTGTGCAGCTATGGGAATGATCTAAACACAACTGAAGAAGAACTGGCCGGAGTTCGGGCAAGATTAAAAAGAAGTGCAGAGGAAAGAACAGAGTTTGTCCAGAGACTAAAAAGGAAATATGACCAAGAAGTCATAGGCTTGAAGGAAAAGCTGGCCGTCCTCGAGAACGAAATGGCAAAACAGGAAAAAAGATTTAAGACAGAGAGGGAACAGTGTTATGCCATGATGGCTAAGTTGGAAAAAGAGTTGCGACAATGGCAAGAGCAAAGTCACAAAGACGCCCAGACTTTAGAGGCGAGATCCTAGCAAATCGGGCGCCTACTTAAGGAAAAAGGTATCATCAGGCAAAGGGTCCGAGACATAGCTGACTACATCGTCACCAAATGCCAGGAATGCAAAGATATGACTCGGACCACCTTCTTCTCAGCGGTTATGATATTCATCCACAAGATAATTGCCGACCTTTACCGCCTCCAGCAAGACATTGCACGCAGGCCCGTGGTAAGGCCGAATGATGCCCCATCGGCCCCTGGAGCAACTGAAGCACTGATGTATTTTTGATGTTTTTCGAGTCTGTATTTCATTTTTCAAGTTGTAGTCACGTTTGAGTCCACAGTAGTTTTTATATATTTAGAAAATATTTGTCGAGTCTGTTTTGCAAATTTTGTAATTCCAAAAGTGGGCTACAAGTTTTCTGTAATCAGAAGTGTTTTATTTAATGAATGAAAATTTTAGAATGAAACTTTTAGAAAAAAATTTATTTCTTTCCTTCGATTTTGTGGCATGAACTAAGTGACGATCTGATTCACGCGGCGCCGTGATATGTAGGCAATCCACATAGGATTCGATCATAACCATAAGAAAAGGTACTGTAACCAGCTCCGGGGAGCAGGTGGGAAAGAGGAACTTCTCATGGCATATTTTGGAGAAAGCTTGACGGGAATTACATCAGAATGGTACATGGACCAGGATATATCCCGCTGGAACATATGGGATGAGCTGGCACGTGACTTTTTCCGGCAATTCCAATACAATGTGGACATTGCTCCCGATAGGAACTCACTATCCAATCTAAAAAAGAAACCCTCAGAGAGTTTCAGAGAGTATGCCACTAAATGGCGCGAGCAGGCCTCCAGGGTTAAACCTCCGATGGATGAGGTTGAAATGGTCAGCGTCTTTCTACAAGCACAGGAAGCTGATTACTTCCAAAATATGAGGTACGCCATGGGCAATACATTTGCGGAAGAAATCAAAATTTGAGAAATGGTGGAGAATGGTCTAAAAACTTGTCGTATCTTGAGCCAATCTGCCATAAGTGCAACCTCCCAGGCCATCCAAATCAGATCCGGGAGTGCAGCCAACAGAAAAAAGAAAGACGAAGGGGCCATGATTGTTTCCGGTGTCAGGAAGCCTCGACAATACCCACATACATTTCCCAAAGCTTCCCAATATTATTATCCTCACCAAGACGCAGCTTATCTACGCCCCCTCTTCCCTATACGGTAATGAACGCTCAACCACATCCCAGGCCGCAAAAACAATACAATCAGAATAGAGCTCCACCTCCGAGAAACAACCATCCTCCCCCAGCTCCATGTAATCCACGCCCTCCCCAAAACTACCCGTACAACACCCACCCCCGTGAACCACCAAGGAAACCCAATTTCACTCCTATCGGGGAGACATATTCAAGCCTCTTCCCAAAATTAATCCAGATGGGGCTTCTACAACCCGTACCTTCGACTAGGAAAAACCCAGCATCAGCATCGTACAAGCCGGGAACCAATTGTGCCTACCATTCTGGAGCAGAAGGGCATGACACGGAGGAGTGTTGGAACCTCAAAAGGGCAGTGGAATGCCTTATAGAACAAAAGAAAGTGGTGTTAAGGGACGAAGAAGATCCCAATGTGACGAACAATCCACTGCCCACTCACAATCATGGCCCCGTCATCGGCATGATTTGCGAGGACCAGGATTTTGATCCAGCTCTTAAGGTCATCATCGCCGTCGCAGATGTGGAGAAAACCCAAGCCGGCACCCAAACCAGTCAAGGAGATGAAGAAGAGTAACCCTGTCCCCCAGGTCACGGAAAAGGCTGAGACTAAAACAAATAGGACACCCTCTAAAGATGTTGTCTTTTACATCCCCAAGGCACACAGGAAGGAACAAAGTGTGTTGAGCCCTCCCAGAAGGTTAAAATTTAACAAGGCAATAATGAATGGCCCAAAAATGTACGTGCCAAAAGGGACGTATGTGGCGCGGGGAAAATAATTTCACCAAGGCTGAATGAGCCTGTGGTTATTAGCCACGAGTCGCAAACTCCCATGAAGAATACTACTACCGTCCCCTGGAATTACCACAGGACAGTGGTGACGTACAAAGGGAAAAAGATTACTGGGGAAATATGCGATATAAACTCATCAGAGAAATACCTCGACCTTGAAGAACTAAACAAAAGCAAGCTGAAACGTTTTCCACCTAAAAGGCCTATCAGTGCCGGAGAGGCAGAAGAATTCTTCAAGAATATGAAAACCGCTGAATGCGCCATAATCGAGGAGCTCAGAAAGCCCCCCACTCGGGTTTCACTTCTATCCCTGCTGGTAAATTCAAACGAGCATCAGAAAATCTTGATCAAAACCCTTAACGAAGCATACGTTCCGGCCAACACCACAGTTGAGCAAATGGAAAGGATGGCAGAACGATATTTTGAAGTCAATCGAATCTTATTTAGCAAGAATGACTTGCCCCCGGAAGGGGCTGCCCACAACAAAGCTCTCCACCTAACTGTTAAATGTGAAGGTTACTACGTGAAAAGGGTCATGATGGACGGCGAATCTAGGGTTGATATTTTCCCTCTATCGACCCTACAAATAATGGTGATCGGGACTGAGAGAATCAAGCCCAACAATGTGTGCATCCGTGCATTTGATAGTATCAAGAGAGACACGATCAGGGAGATTGATTTGGTCTTGACAATCGGCCCTGTAGATTTTGAAGTGACATTCCAGGTCATGGATATGGATACTTCCTACAATTATCTCCTGGGGAAGGCCTTGGATCCATGCAGCAGGGGCAGTGCCATCTACTCTCCACCAGATGGTTAAGTTCGAATATGAGGACCAGGAAATCGTAGGCCATGGGGAACACGAGCAGTCTATTTACAGGGACCCATCAGCCCCGTGCCTGGAAGCAAGAGAGGGCAGTGAGCACATAGTCTACCAGCCTTTCGAGATTGTGGTCGCAGACCAGCATGAGGAAGGAAATCCGTGCCCTCAACCCTTACTATCAAACACATCAATCATGGTCGCCAACGACATGATTAAACATAGGTACACACCCGGAAAACGGCTCGGGGTGTCCTTGCAAGGCATTAAAGAACCCGTCACTTTGCCTACCAGTAAAAAGTTTTTTGGCATAGGGTTTCAAGCTACTCCCGACGATGAACAATGGGCTGACCAACATAAGAAAAATGGTTGGGTATTTTTTCATCCGATCCCACACATCACCACATTATTTGTCAATCCAAAATACGTGGAGGAAGAGGAAGAGGCTTTCAGGGCCGAAGAAATAGAAGAAATATGCAGAGCAATGAGGCATATGTTGTATGAGGCCCATATGGTTCAACCAGGAGAAGGCTCCAACACTGCCAAATTACAGTATATGGGTCCTGACGCCAAGTTGCAAAACTTGAAGGCTAATCTATTCCCCGTCAGGCGGGAGTCCCGGTAGCTCAGCTTTTGCCATCCTTTCTGCATTATGAGTTATTTCAGGGTGTAACTCAAGTGTTTTTAAATTCTTGCCTTTAAATTCCGATGTAAACCCTCCTATGTTCAAATTCTATGAAATGAAATCAAAATTTCATCCTCTATTATTCTTCTTGATTTTTGTTTACGTTTCTTACTTTTCAGTCCTAATAATGCGGCTTTAAAAAACATGACATGCTTGCGGACTTCATGCTCTGATCTTAATACGCCGTCTAACCTCAAAATAATCAATCAAGAACTGGAATATGACGAAGAAGAGGCTTTTAGGGAAATAAATTGAGAATTGGAACAGTTGGAGAATAAGCCTAAGCCAAACTTAAACGAAACGGAACTCGTTAACTTGGGAAATGAGGAAGAGATTCGAGAAACCATGAGAAGCGTCCACACGGACGAAAGGACTAGAGACGCCTTCATTCAACTCCTATTTGAATTCAAGGACGTGTTTGCTTGGTCCTTCGATGACATGCCTGGACTAAGTGTGGACTTGGTGGTACACAAATTGCCAACCTACCTCGGTCATCCACATGTCCAACAAAAACAGAGGAAATTTAAAGCAGACATGAGTGGCAAGATCAAAGAAGAGGTCGCTAAACAACTAAAGGCTGGAGTAACCGAGTGGTCCAATACACCACCTGGCTGGCCAATATGGTTTCAGTGCCTAAAAAGGACGGAAAGGTCCGAGCATGTGTTGATTACCGAGATATGAATAAATCAATTTCCCAAAGATAATTTTCCACTACCAAACATACATATCCTAGTTGACTATTGTGCCAAACATGAGGTATAGTCTTTTGTCGACTGCTATGCCGGATATCACCAGGTGTTGATGGATGAAGAGGATGCAGAAAAGACAGCCTTCACTACACCCTGGGGAACAAACTGTTACTGGGTCATGCCATTTGGTTTAAAGAACGCTGGGGCAACTTATATGGAGGCCATGAATGCCATATTTAACGACGTGATGCATCAGGAGAATGAGGTGTACGTGGATGATGTGATCATTAAGTCTAGAACCCAATGTGACCATGTGCAGCATTTGAGGAAATTCTTCGAACGCCCGCGCAGATATGATTTGAAATTAAACCCAGCCAAATGCGCTTTCGGAGTTCCATCCGGAAAATTACTGGGATTTATAGTGAGTCGGCGGGGCATTGAGCTGGACCCAACAAAGATAAAATCTATTTGGGATCTCCCACCCCCAGGAACCAAGAAGGAAGTCATGAGTCTATTGGGTAGGTTGAATTACATCAACAGGTTCATCACTCAGTTGACCTCCATATGCGAGCCTATATTCAATCTGTTGAAAAAAGATGCAGCCATCAAATAGACAGACGAGTGACAGGACGCTTTTGACAAGATCAAAGAATATCTGTCAAATCCTTCAGTGTTAGTCCCACCAGAACCATGGAGACCTCTGTTCCTATACTTGATGGTGCTAAAAAATTTCTTTTTGTGTGTTCTCGAGCAACACGATGCAACCGGGAAGAAAGAGCAGGCCATTTATTACTTAAGTAAGAAGTTCACAAGCTACGAGGCCAGGTATTCTTAGTTAGAAAGGACTTGTTACACTCTAACTTGGGTTGCTCAGAAGCTCCGACATTATTTATTGACTTATACCACCTACCTCATCACGAGGCTTGATCCTGTGAAGTACATATTCCATAAGCCAATGCCCACCGGGAGATTAGCAAAATGAAAAATCTTGCTCACAGAATTCGATATTGTCTATGTCACTCGCACAGCTATGAAAGCTCAAGCATTGGCCGATCATCTAGCTAAAAATCCGGTTGATAATGAATACCAACCCTTGAGAACTTATTTTTCGGATGAAGAAATCAATTCCGTCGAAGTAATCTCGGAAGGCGCTGACACCTGGAAAATGTTCTTCGACGGAGCAGCCAATGCAAAAGGTATTGGGATAAGGGCAATCTTGATTTCACCCACAGGACAACGCTACCCTGCCACGGCCCGCCTCCGTTTCTTCTGCACAAACAATACTGCTGAATATGAAGCTTGTATAATGGGCATGAATATGGACACTGACATGGATGTAGAAGAGTTGTTAATCATGGGGGACTCCGATCTGATCATTAAGCAGGCTCAGGGAGAGTGGGAAACTCGAGATGGTAAACTCCTTCCGTACAGACAGCATGTGGAGAATCTTAGTAAGCGATTCAGAGCCGTCGAGTTCAGATATATTCCTCGGTGCCACAATGAGTTAGCCGATGCGCTGGCCACCCTAGCTGCAATGCTGCCCTATCCAGGTAATGTTCGCATAGACCCATTGGAGATCCAAATCAAGGAAAGGCATGGTTATTGCAACGCGGTCCAGTAGAACCCGATGTCCAACCATGGTATCATTATATTAAAATATTTTGAAGACAAGAGAATATCCAGAGCAGGCCAACGGAGACCAAAAGAGAACCATCTGAAGGCTCGCCAGCAGTTTCTTCCTAAGTGGGGAAGTAATGTATAGAAGGACTCTCGATCTAAATCTGTTAAGATGTGTATATGTCGAAGAAGCCAAAAGGATCATGAGCGAGGTCCATTCAAGAGTATGCGGTCCCCACATGAATGGGTACGTCCTCACAAAGAAAATCTTGGGGGCTGATATTATTGGATGACCATAGAGAGAAATTGTTTATGTTTCGTCCGGAAGTGCCATAAGTGTCAAATACATGGCGACTTAATCCATGCACCACCATCAGAACTGCATCCTATGTCGGCACCCTGGCCATTTAGTGCCTGGGGAATGGATGTGATTAGGCCAATCAAGCCAAGGGCCTCAAACGGGCACAAATTCATTTTAGTTGCTATCGACTATTTCACGAAATGGGTTGAGGTCGTCGCGAAGAAAGTGGTGGTGGATTTCGTGCATGCTAATATCATCTGTTGTTTTGGTATCCCAAAAACTATCATTACCGACAAAGCCGAAAATCTAAACAACAACTTGATGAGGGAGGTATGTGAACAGTTCCAGATAACACAATGTAACTCGACCCCTTACCGGCCCAAAGCGAATAGCGCCGTTGAAGCAGCAAACAAAAACATCAAGAAAATTCTCAGGAAAATGATTCAAACATCCAGGCAATGGCATGAAAAACTGCCTTTTGCATTGATGGGATATCGCATGACCGTGCGCACATCGGTTGGAGCTACCCCTTACCTATTGGTTTACGGCACTGAAGCCGTAATACCCGCATAAGTCTAAATTCCTTCCCTTCGGATTATTGTCGAAGCAGAAATTGAGGACAATGAGTGGGTCAAGACCCGACTGGAGTAATTAACTTTGATTGATGAGAAAAGAATGGCCGAAGTGTGCCACGGACAATTATACCAGCAAAGAATGGCCCGCGCTTACAACAAGAGAGTGAGACCTAGGAACTTCGAAGTAGGGCAACTCATTTTAAGATGTATCCTCCCGCACCACGAAGAAGCGAAAGGAAAATTCGCCCCAAACTGGAAAGGTCCATACATCATAGGGAAATTGCTACCAAAAAGAGCGTTATACCTGGGGGACATCGAAGGAAATGACCCCAAAACGACTGTCAATGCAGATGTCGTCAAAAGGTACTATGCATTATCCTCCATATATTTTCAAATGTTCTCCGGTTGGGATGGCGAAGGCTTTCATTTTCGCTACCCAAACACCATTAAAAATTTTGCAAACCCTTTGAGCAGGTTACTCTTCTTTGATTACCCTCTTTGGAACCCGAAGTTGTTATTGGAAAACAAAAAAAAGGAACTCTTCAAAAAAAAAAGAGAAAAAAGAGAAAAAAAATAAAATCATCAAAAAAAGGAAACAAAAACAAAAGTTCCCTAAACTACGTTCAACTTGATTCCGAAAGGATACGTAGGCAGCCTCTCCCTGGGGTTCAGTCACACCAAAATAAAAATCCACATTTCCCCAAGAGTTTAAGTTGGGGCAAGTGTTAACATTCGGCGATGTGTCGCCTTAAAGGTTCCAAAGTTGTAATTCAATGCAAATTCTATTCACCAAAAACCCTGTTCAAGTCCTTCCGATCAATCGGCAAAGATGTCCAAAACTGGAGGATACAGTTTGTTTGGAACCAAATACAATCAAATGAGGGAAATTAAAATGAGAGAGTCTCACTGGTGAAAACCCACACGGGCACCGTGAGGCGACGGTAAGCAGAGAAATTAAAAATGAGAGAGTCTTGTTAGTGAAACCTCACAAAGAGCACTACAAGGCGATGGTGAGAAGATAAATGAGAGAGGTTAGTTGGTGAAAACCTGAAAAGGGCGCCACTAACCGAAAAGGATAATGGGTCACTGACATGGACTCAGTCCGGGGTAAGGTCTCTCAATCTCGAGGTAATAGTTGTGATGAATTTCTGAGAGTCGGGTGGTTTACAAGGATTAGGCATCCAGGTCAAAGGGCATGTCATGTTCATTGAAGTCCGCATGCACTCCAAATAAGTCCTTCTTTCCTTTCCCCGAAAGGGATGCCTCTTGTTTAAATTCGTTGTCCATTCTGTCGTTTATTTTTCTTTTGAATCCCTTTCGGTCTAACTCTGTCCCGAAACTAAAGCAAAGAAGAGATGGCAAAACTGATTTACAGGGCTCTCATTTGACACGGGTTAATATGCAAAAGGCACTCAGCCACGTCAGGGGCATCGAGTCGGTCCTGACTGGCCACAATGGCCGATGATTCAAACTCAAAACCTTGGAAGGAGAAAATCAAATTGCAGTGCCTATAAAGGTGAATGAAGTTAAAAGGTTGAGCCCCGCGTGGCTAACCATATTCGCTAGGCTTGAAAAGCCGAAGTATTCCAAATGACTTAATGTTACAATTGGAAGAAAATTCAGAAGTGAAAATCCAATAAAGGCAAAATAAAGTTGGAAAGGTTAAGTCCCACACGACTAACCGTCGCAGCAGAATTTGAGGAGACAAAACCCCCCCACCCCCGATACTCTGGAAATCCAAAAGAAAAAGCAAGTGAAAAGCCTACAAAGGCAAAACAAAGTGAGGATACTGGATCTCACGCGACCAATTGCCATCCAGAAAGATAAGGTCCCCGGGATTAGAGATAAAACTCAATCCCCAGCAAACAAGCAAGTGTTTGAGGTCTTCATCAAAAGAACTGAGGTCAAGTAGTTGAAAATCAAGGCTGCAAAACAAGCCACCATTTCAAACTAACAAATTGTTCTTTGTTTGAAAATTTTGAAACAGGTGCAACTCGAAAGCAACCATGCAACAAGTAGGTGCAACCAAAAGAAATTGCGCAAGAGCTAGAAGGAGCTCTGCAACATTGACTCCAAAGAAAGGGAAGTTTTCTCCAAGAAATATTATTCCGCATGCATAAAATATAAAAAAAATAAAAAAAAGAAGAAGAAGAGATGAAGAATTGAAGTTGAAAATAACTCAAAGTAGTATGGGGCCTCCAATCCCCAATTACACTTTTTCCGACGCAGGGTATACACTCCTATAGTCGATGCCAATCAAGGGTATACACTCCCTGGTTGATGTTTTCTTTTCCAATCAAGGGTATACACTCCCTAGTTGATTTCTTTCCCCTACGCAGGGTATACACTCCCGTAGTCGATGCCAATCAAGGGTATACACTCCCTGGTTGATGTTTTCTTTTCCAATCAAGGGTATACACTCCCTAGTTGATTTCTTTCCCCTACGCAGGGTATACACTCCCGTAGTCGATGCCAATCAAGGGTATACACTCCCTAGTTGACTTTCTTTTCCCGACGTAGGGTATACACTCTCGTAGTCGATGCCAATCAAGGGTATACACTCCCTGGTTGATGTTTTCTTTTCCAATCAAGGGTATACACTCCCTGGTAGATGCTTTCTTTTCCAATCAAGGGTATACACTCCCTGGTTTATGTTTTATTTTCCAATCAAGGGTATACACTCCCTAGTTGATTTCTTTCCCCGACGCAGGGTATACACTCCCGTAGTCGATGCCAATAAAGGGTATACACTCCCTGGTTGACTTTCTTTTCCCGACGTAGGGTATACACTCTCGTAGTCGATGCCAATCAAGGGTATACACTCCCTGGTTGATGTTTTCTTTTCTTGATGCAGGGTATAGACTCCCGTTGTCGATGCCAATCAAGGGTATACGCTCCCTGGTTGATGCTTTCTTTTCCAATCAAGGGTATACACTCCCTGGTTGATTTCTTTTCCAACATAGGGTACACAATCCCTAGTTGATATCATTTTGCAACATAGGGCTCCCAACCCCTAGTTGATCCCGCTTTGAGATATAGGGAGTCTGCAGTAACTCCGGGTGCACCAGTCCTGACTTTTCATTGCTTTTAATAATGAAGTATCATAGAGTTTGTTACAATAACTCACAAAATTTTCCTAGTGAAAATCGGGGCAGAAAATTTCGTTCGTTTGTTTTGATTTTTGTGCAGATTACGTTTCTAGGACATTGGAACTCTAGACGACCAAAAAGAAGAAGTTTCGATCCAAAAAATAACAAAACAAAAAGAATAAAGAGAAGATTGAATCCAAAACTGCACAAACGGGGAAGATGTGGACTATTAAGGACGAGATTGAAGCCATCCGTCCAGTATATCCTACTTTGATCCGAGGAACGATAAGACAAAACCAGCATCTGCGATTAACAAACACCAGGATCCAGGTTAGAGTCAGCAAAAGATCAATACTCAAGACCAAGTCCTAGATAGGAATCTTGTAATTTAGCAGCTGATAGGTCTTAGTTAGTTCTTCGTTTTGTACTTGGGTGTAATAAGGAGATCAACAACAGTAACAACAACAACTGCAGTGAAACCACAATTACTCGGTAGTCCCAGCTACCAAAACTTCCAGAACTACACTGACCTGATTCCTTTATAGCCAAGGATATGTAGCCAACCTCTGAAGTAGGGTTCGGTCAAACTTTTCAAAAAACGCTTCACAATGGAATATATGAATGAGTAAAGGTCCTTTATCGCCGCTCACTTCGTCTTTGCCCGAAAACTCTTTGTGTTTCCGAGCAAAGAGGGGCAGCTGTGAGCATGTAATTTTTCACCTACTAAATACTCCTACAAAAATAGATAAGTGAATTAATCTTATGGATTTTGTTGAATTTTTAGTGATTAATTGTGAATTGTTTTGCATTTTTTGCATATTCATAATTCGTCTTCTTAAAATTATTTAAAATTGCATAATTCGGCGCACCATTATTATCAATCAATTATAAACTCATTATTTGTGACTAATTGAATTGAATAACAAAACAAATAATGGTTAGTTGAGGTGATGTAGTTTTGATAACTAATTACTAAAAAGTAATCATTTTTATTTAATAAATCATATATTTTATTAGGAATATAAAATTGGTCGTTTTATTCTTGATTAATCTGTAAATAGATAAGGTTTAAATTAATTAGTAGATTTTTTGGATTAAATTAGATTTGAACATAATTAGATGAATTAGTTTAATTAATTAAGAGAGCCAATTTCGGACATGGGCTTGAAACTACCCAGGCCCAAACCTAACTCTACACTACCCAAACTGCCCAGTCCCAAACCCAACTCTACACTACACAAACTCCACCCAGGCACAACCAATTAAACTCGACCAGCCCCATCCACGTCCAAAGGAGAAAATCCTAGCCATTGATCAAGATAATTCGAACGGCTGGGAAACCCTCTCACACCCACTATAAATATATCCTAAAGCTACCCCATACCCTCAATACAAAGTCTAACACCTCCATACCCCGTCTGTCTCCCTCTTTCTCTCTAAGCCACAAACCCTAGCCGCCCTAGGTTTCTGCCACCAAAAATCGTCAATTGGTGGCGAACCTCCACCAAATAGCCCCAAACATTCACCCTATAATCCTCACCCTTCCCTCGATCACCTCTCGTCATTGATTCCACCAAAATCCCACCCAAAATCACCCGATTTCAGATCTAAGAATCTGAAAAACCTAAAATGCTACAACGGCGGAGCACCACCAATCAACCCCATTTCACAAGCTAATCCTTTCCTCCCCTCAACCCCGTCCTGTTATTAGTTTCCTAAAAAATCCACTCAATTTCCTTTAATTTCGAATCTAGGAATCCAGAAACCCTAGCTTCCCCTTCCGAGCGATTTGAAGACCTTCAATAGCTTCTACCTGCATGGATCGATAACTCTCGTTGAGGGATATTGATTCATCTGGGTTGAAGTCATTTTCAAACCCCTCCGAAATTCGGCCAAGGTTCGACACTCTCCCATTTTCCGGGGAAACATTTTTCTACGAATTTTCTTCTTCTTTCTTTACTTTTTTTTATGAAATATCAAAACGAAAACAACGTTAAGTCCTGTTCTCTTAAATTTCTGTTTATGTTAGGTCTTTTTCATTATTTCGAGTATCTGTGGTTTCTCCATGTTATTTATTTGGATTATATGTTATTTTCTATATTTAAACCTAAACTATTTTGTTGATTTACGGTGGGTTGCATTAATTTATTCTGTCCATAAACTCTTCTTCTCATTGCTATCTTGGTACGCCATTGACACATGAAACCATGCAAGGTATTGTAGTTCTGTTTTGTCTCCTTTTTCCTTAATGATCTGCCTCTAATGGTTTGCTAAAAGAAAAACTAGATTAATCATATTTCTATCAACTCCTGATTTATATTAGCTTGTTACGTTATTGAATTGTTATATCAAGGACAAAGGAACTGAACTTGTTATAATTGTTCTTAGTCGATTCAGTTTGTTCCATTGGTGTCGTCTTGAATGGACAAGCATATCTTTTATATATCAGATTGATCGGCCAAGTTTGAATTTTTCTTTACTGATAAAACAAGATGTTGTACCTTCTTATGTGATTAGGTTAGGGTAATATTATGGTGTGAATTTCCTCTATGATTCCATGATTATTTTTCTTAGACTATCTATTGTGTTCTCTGCTTGCTCTTGATTCATAATTAGTGAGTAGACAGCCGTTTGAACACACTGTTTCTTAAGCATAATTGTCTTTGATTAAGAAACTAGTTAAATCCTAAGCCTAAATTCTAACCTAATTAACAACAGTTTGTTAAAAAGGATACTTGTTAATAATACCAACCTGGGATATTGACGCCCTGAATAACCAGCCAAGTCTTAGGTACACAAAAACTTCTTTGGACAGACTGAAATTTTTACACTGAAGAAGCTCTATCTCATATTCTGAAATTTCTTTTTCTGAAGATTGAACTTACTATCCTTTCTCACTAAAAATCATTTCCAAACTTCTGAAAAGGGCTCTTGTTTTTTTCGTGATCTGATTCTCAAAGATTTCTTGCATACACTCTCAAACTCTGGGGCTGGTTTTTCTATTACTGCTACTGGTTTCTGGTTAATCTTTTGGTTGCTGCTGATCTTCCCTCTTTATTTCATGTATTGTTGTTACCTGATCTTTATTTGGTCAGGACATTTGGGCTGATTTTCTCTTCAAACGGTATGTAATTGTTGATATTATTGAAAGACTCAAAAAATGTGAATTTCATCTTCCTCTTTTCTTGAACTTGTCTCATTCTATAGCTTGATTTTTTGTTAATTTTTCCTCTCTCTCTAATCTGGTATGAAATGTAAAAGTAGGACTGATTAATATGTTGATAATAAAATCTGAATATGTATGTCTATATCCCTGAAATCAGAATGTATTTTGTAGTAGAGTTCAGCTTTGTGTTTATTTCTTAGTCTATTAGTAAAGTAAATTGCATTAAGGAATGGTCAAATTCACCTTATAATAGTGCACAAAAAAATAGTATAGATAGCTGAAATTCACCCTCAAAAGGGTACAAACTATGTAGTTAAAAGGGCATTAGAGTTGAGAAATTTGAACCTCTGAATAGTTAGGTTCATCCTCTGAAATGCCTAAATAAGCAAGTCTCTATATGGTTTGGAATTATGTTAAGTTAGCACTAAGGTAGATGAATCTGACTTCCTAATAGTCAAATTCACCCCAATGGTAGTGCATAAACAATAGTTTAGCTTGTTAAAAATTATCCTTCAAGGGATATAAGTGTGTAATTAGGAGCAGCCTTAAGGAAGCGAATCCGAAATCACAAGGTCAGATTCATCTCAAATGAATAAAGAAATATGTTCAGTAGTGTTTGAAACCGTATCAAGGGTAAAGTGAATCTGACCTTTTCATGGTCAAAATTCCTTCCATAATGATACATAAAATCCTTTGGTTGGAGGTTTACAGGTGCTGCTATTAAGATTACCCAAAGAGATGTCTAGCTAAAGCAGTAATTTCTAGATCTTATTTATCTCATGAGTAGTTTTTTTTTATTTCTTAGAACTTTAATAGACGTTATTAGCATAAAAAACGCTAATAAATATGAATCTGATCCAATGGTCCGGTTTATCCCAATTAAAAGTGCTCAAATGTTTATATGTGATTGTCTAGTTTCAAAATAGCATCCAGAGAATCGGACCTGAACCTTCCCTAATGGGCAGATCCATTCTATACTGATGCATAAGAGCTCAATCTTGTTCGAGGCTCAATGGTAACTGCAGGTCTACATAGAGGCAACCATTAGCTTCTAGTTAATTAATTCTTAGTATTCTGTTAGAAGATCTCTTTCATAGTACAAGTGATGTAACAGTAAAGTTTATTACACCATGTACACATTTATTTTGGTGTTGTAACAGTAAAGTTTATTCATGTCCCCCTCTTCAACTTCAAATTATATTAAAATCGCGTGTTGCAATTGCGAGTGCATTTCATGTGGTGTAATGGTAATATGTCCAAAAACAAAACAAGTGCACGCCATCTTGACTTGTTTCAAGATAAATCCATAAATATTAAAAGCGGCTAAAAAATTGAAAAAGGGTTAAAAAGCACAATAGGCTAAACACATGTAAATAATCAGATAACTAGGCCAAATATTAATAGTTAAGCGACCTTGCTAGAACCACGGAACTCGAGAATGCCTAACACCTTCTCCCGGGTTAACAGAATTCCTTACTCGGATTTCTAGTACGCAGACGACTTAAAGCAGAGTCTAAATTTCCTCGGTTTGGGATTTCAATAAAACGGTGTTCCGGAACATCGTCAAAAAACTGGGTGGCGACTCTGAAAACTAAAATAAATCCCAAATCCGAATAATATCACTTAAAGTGGAAAAACACCCTTATTGCCCTTCATTAATTAGAGGGTAGTTAAAAAGGAGGTGTGACAACTCCCATATCAATTGTTTTATGAATGTATCTCTACTTGGAAGTTGATTGTTGTTGAAAATCCTTGTTGATGAACTTGTGATGTAATGGTCCTATTGAGGACCCAACTGTGAAGGATATACTTGAAAAGGTTTGTTACAGTTGAGACCCTTGCCGAGCAATTTGATATGATAATGACTGATATTTTCCCCTTGCCGGGTGATCATGATTTGTGATTCCACTATGCTCCATTCCTTGCCATTTTGATAATTGTCATTGCATTGGTGAGGAAGAGTGTAAAGCATGAAGGGTGATGCCGTGCCATGATTTACATTGATTACATCATACATTAAATAGTGAGGAAGAGAGTAAAAGCACGAAGGGTGATGTCGTGCCATGATTTACATTGATTACATCATATATTGCATAGTGAGGAAGAGAGTAAAAGCACGAAGGGTGATGTCGTGCCATGATTTATATTTAAAAGCACGAAGGTTGATGTCGTGCCATTATTACATCGCCATACATGATACATTGCATTGTGAGGAAGAGAGTAAAAACACGAAGGGTCATACCGTGCCATGATTCATGTTATCTTACATCGTACATTGCATCGTGAGGAATAGAGTAAAAGCACGAAGGGTGATGCTGTGCCAATTATTACATTTATGACATTATATTTGTTTCATGAGCATATTTCTGATAAATTGTCTTCTTGTCTGTTCCTATGTACTTAATTAACTGCTCCATCTCACTTGTTACGCCCTTTATCTGCTCCCGTATCCCCCTACGTATCTGATTATCTTTTGCTTTGTTTTCCACGATATTTGTTGTAGAATAGGACAGGTTAACGTTTGTTGTCGAGTCTAGCCTCGTCACTACTTCGGCCGAGGTTAGGCTCGGCACTTACTCAGTACATGGGGTCGGTTGTACTGATGCTACACTGCAAATCTTGTGGTTGTACAGATCCCGCACCCGGACTCAGTGGAAAACATTGAGGGATTCACATTCAGTCAACCCCAGAGGCTTCAACGTATACCTCTGACGTTCGTGGGCCTTGGCGTCGCTCCTATACCTAGTTCTTGTATTTCTGTCTTGTCTTTCCTCTAGTTCTCATAGACAGTCATGTATTTCCTTTCAGACTCTGTATTTAGCACTCCTATAGACAGTTCGTGAGTTTGTGACTCCAGGTTTTGGGAAATTACCACGACGTTGTATTATGTTGTCTTTACTTAGCTTTGAAACTTTATCTATTTCCGCTCTTAAATTGTGAACTGTTTTTATCTTATTCTGTTAATTTCGGTGGTATCATTTTAGCTTAACTATACACGTTGGCTTGTGTAGCGAGTTCAACGTTAGATGCCATCACGGCCCTAAGGTGGGATTTCGGGTCGTGACAAGTTGGTATCAGAGCTCTAGGTTGCTTAGGTCTGACAACTTGGTAGATTCTGAGGGATCGGTACGGAGACGTCTGTATTTATCCCCCAGAGGTTGCAAAGTTAGGAATAACTCCACATTTCTCCATCTCCATCGTGCGAATTTATTCTATCATTGATGATTGAACTTGCCTACTCTTTTCCTCTCACTAATCTCGACATCACGCGAAGAGTCTACGACCGAACAAGAGAGGAAGCCCCAGTGGAAGCTACGATCAAGGGAAGAGACAGAAGCAGAGCGCAGTCTAAAGCTCGAACATCAGCACTTATTGTACAGTCTCAAATGGATCTAGATGCGGAGGTTCTAGCTCGATCAGTATATGTTTAACTAGTTCAGATTCTGGAAGGATTTATAGCTACTCCATGGTTTCATGATGCACTAGTCCGTTTATTGAGGTTGGACAAGTTACCAAACAAGTTCCACTCCATTTCAGTGGTATATATTTTGAAGACCCTAATGATTTTCTTGACCGCTTCCATGAAGTATTGCACACCGTGGGAATAAGTGTAAAGCAACGAGGTTGATTTATATAAGCTGTGAAGTTTAACATCGTAGATTATCAGGTATTGTGTCCTATGATTTCGTGCCACGTGGGGGGGGGGGGGGAAATCCACTGTCAAGGAATAGATTGCGAGGCCGCGTGTCATATCTGTTGTGGATTGGAATGTATAAGGTCGGGGATTTTTGCAAGAGATAAAGCTGGGAATTTCAGTATTTCTACCTCCATGATAACCCTATACCTAAATACCAGAGGAGTTATTCAAACAATTTGAAGTCTACAAAAGTCTGCTCAGTGTGGAAGTCACGGCTGCGTCAGGTCATTCGACGGTATCAGAATATGCCATCAGGTTTGGAAGACTCAGGGCAGGATGATACTTTATGTCGGCTAGTGGTATAAATTGCCCTAGACTTGGGAGAGTCATATTTCATCAGAGCACTTAGGCTACGTGCCCCCCTTTCAGCTACAACTCAACTACATAACCACCTGGGGAGATAGGAATCGGAATGTCGGAAGTGGAAGTTAGATTCCTAGAGGTGGAGACCCAGTCTGTTGATATATTTTATATGGTATGGATGAGGTCATTACATTAAATGATTTCATTAAAAGAACAATCTCTAGTTATTATAAAGTGATGATTTTCTGAACTTAATTCGGTTATGCTTATCTAATAAAATTCTTCTAATATGCTCCTCTTTCGGGTGAGCTTCGTAAATCAAAAATCTACTTATGTGAATACTTGTATTGAGGAATTCTATTGGAATAACTGTGTTTACCATTACGTGTTGAAAATTTTCTTAACGGAAAATATTTAAATGAAGGAAATGGAATGTTTCGAGTGGCACGATATGCGTATTACTTGTGATTCAGAGTGGAGGACGAGATCCTCGCGTTTTAAAATGATTTGGTATATTTAGACCGGACCTCGAGCCACGGTGGAAGTTATGTAAGGATGAGATCCTTGTGATGGAAATTCTTGTGTTTAAATTCTCCCTTGTGAATTAAATTTTGCTTCTTTTTACTATAAGTACTGGTAGGAAGTCATGCTTGTTAAAGACTTATGTATAAAAATAGGAGTAATAATAATAATATTAATAAATAAATAAATAAATAAGCTAATTAACCATCTGTGCGTAATTTGCTAAAATTCGTTCTATGATTATGGAGCCTTAACTTACAAGGTAGGTGCCCGATCCAGGTGGTGTTAGATGAGGCACTTTATTTTAGGTAATTATGAGGGCTTCAAGAATCGTATCTCGATATCAGTATTGTGAAGGTACTGGAGGAGCAGTTACAGGATTTGTTGGGTAAAGACTTCGTTAGGCCTAGTGTTTCTCCTTAAGGTGCTCCAGAGTTGTTTGTTAAGAAGAAAGATGGCTCACTGAAGATGTGTATTGACTACCGGCAATTGAACAAGGTTACTATTAAGAACAAGTGTCATTTCCGAGGATTGACGATTTATTAGACCAGCTTCAGGGTGCTATAGTTTTCTCCAAGATTGATATGAAATCTGGGTACCATAAGTTGAGGACTAGGGCGTCTGATGTCCCTAAGATAGCCTTTCGCACTCGTTATGGGCATTATGAGTTCTTGGTGATGTCATTTTGATTGACAAATGCCCTAGCTGTTTTTTATGGAGCTGATGAACCGAGTGTTCATGCCTTATTTGGACTCGTTCGTTATTGTTTTCATTGATGATATTTGATATACTCTCGCAGCCGAGAGGAGCATGAGCAGCACCATAGAGTCGTCCTCCAGACTATGAGGGATAGTCAGTTGTATGCCAAATTCTCCAAGTGTGAGTTTTGGTTGGGTTAAGTTGCATTTCTAGGCCATGTGGCTTCATTAGAGGGTATTCAGGTGGATCCCAAGAAGATTTCAGCAGTAAGAGATTGGCCCAGGCCCACTTCAGCTACAGAGATTCAGAGCTTCTTGGTTTTAGTAGGGTATTATCGCCGATTTGTGGAGGGATTTTCATCCATTGCAGCCCCGATGACCGGGTTGACTCAGAAGAGTGCCCAGTTCAGGTGGTCTGATGTGTGCGAGGCGAGCTTTCAAAAGCTCAATACAGCCTTGACCACGGCACCAGTGTTGGTTTTTTCCACAGGTTCACGATCGTATACCGTGTATTGTGATGCTTCACGAGTTGGGCTTGGTGCAGTGTTGATGCAGGATGGCAAGGTTATAGCCTATGTTTCTCGCCAGTTGAAGGTCCATTAGAAGATCTATCCAGTTCCTCACTTGTAGTTAGCAGCTATTGTGCATGCATTGAAGATTTGGAGGCATTATTTGTATGGTGTGCCATGTGAGGTGTTCACGGATCATAAGAGCTTACAGTATCTGTTCAAACAGAAGGAGTTGAACATTAGGCAGACGAGATGGTAAGAGTTGCTGAAAGATTATGATATTACCATTCCTTATCATTCGGGGAAGGCCAATGTGGTGGACGATGCTTTGAGCCGGAAGTCAGCTAGTATGGGTAGTCTTGCCTATTTATCAATCGGAGAACGACCTCTTACTTTGGATGTTCACGCGTTATCCAACCGATTTGTGAGATTGGAGGTTTCAGAGACTGGCAGTGTTTTGGCCCATACCATAGCCCGTTCTTCCTTATATGACCGTATTCGGGCCAGGCAGTATGATGATCGCCATTTATGTGTTCTTAGAGATAGAGTCAGGCACGGAGATGCCAAGTAGGTTACGGTTGATGTTGAGGGAGATTTGAGGATGCAAAGACGGATTTGTGTACCTGATGTGGATGGTATTCGTGAGTTGATACTACATGAGGCCCATAATTCTCGATATTCCATTCATCCGGGCACCACAAATATGTACTAGGACTTGCGGCAGCATTATTGGTGGCGTAGAATGAAGAAGGATATTGTAGCTTATGTAGCTCGGTGCTTGAATTGTCAGCAGGTTAAGTACGAGCACCAGAGACGCCGTGGTTTGATGCAGCAGATTCAGCTTCCCGAGTGGAAGTGGGAGCGTATCACCATGTACTTTGTAGTTGGACTCCCACTGACTCAGAGGATGTTTGATGCAGTATGGGTCCTTGTGGATAGGCTGACCAAGTCAGCGCACTTCATTCCAGTATCAGTTTTGTATTCAACGGAGAGGTTGGCAAGGATCTATATGAGAGAGATTGTTAGACTGCATGGTGTGCCCATATCCATTATATCAGACCGAGGTACTCAGTTTACCTCCCATTTCTGGAGAGTATTTCAGCGAGAGTTAGAAACCCAGACTGATTTGAGCACCGCATTTCATCCTCAAACGGACGGACAGTCTGATCGTATTATTCAGATTTTGGAGGATATGTTGCGAGCTTGTGTTATTGACTTTGGAGGTTCATGGGACTAGTTCTTGCCTTTAGCTGAGTTTTCCCACAACAACAGCTATCAGTCGAGCATTCATATGGCTCCGTATGAGGCGTTGTAAGGTAGACAGTGTCAGTCTCCAGTCGGATGGTTTAAGCGGCGAGAGGCTAGATTGTTGGGTTCTGAGTTAGTCGAGGGTGCCTTGGACAAGGTGAAGATCATTCAGGATAGACTTCGTACAGCTCAGTCCAGGAAGAAGAGTTATGCGGATCGCAAAGTTTGATAGTTGGCATTTATTATAGGTGACCGGGTATTTCGAGTGTCGCCCATGAAGGGCGTGATGAGATTCGGAAAGAACGGCAAGTTGAGCCCTAGGTACATTGGTCCATTTGAGATTCGGACAAGGTAGGAAAGGTGGCCTACAGACTTGCCTTCCCACCTAGTTTGTCAGCCGTGCATCCAGTATTTCACGTGTCTATGCTCCGGAGGTATATTGCGGACCCATCTCATGTACTTGACTTCAGTGGTGTCCAGTTGGACAAGGATTTGTTTTATGAGGAGGATCCGTTAGCCATATTAGATCAGCAGGTGCGACAGTTGAGATCGAAGAGTTATCCTTCGGTTCGTGTTCAGTGGAGAGGTCAGCCTGTTGAGGCAGCTACTTGGGAGTCCGAGCCCGATACGCGGAGCCGTTATCCCCACCTTTTCCCCGTTTCAGGTACTTTTCTATGTCCATTCGACGACGAACGGATGTTTTAGAGGTGGAGATTGTGATGACAAAGGTCATCTTGTATAATTTAGTAAAAATTGTGTTCCGAGGCCCCGAAAGCCTCTGTTAATCTCACATCGACGTGCGTGCACATCACGAGCACGTAACCGAGAAGTTTTTATGTGGAAATGTGTTGAACTGTTGAATTTATGATAATTAATGGAATAAAGTTGACTTTGGTCAAAACTTTTGGTAAACAAACCCGGACCCGTGATTTGTCGGTCCCGGAGGGTCCGTGGGAAAATATGGGACTCGGGCGTATGCCCGGAATCGAATTCCGATGTCCCAAGCCCGAGAAATGAATTTTGAAAGAAAATTATTTTCTGAAAATAATTAAGGTTTTTTGAAAATGATTATTAATGTGAAAACTGTGTTACCAGGACCGTATTATAGTTCTGGAGCCCCGACCAGGGTTAATGTATGTTATGTGAGTTATCTGTAAAGTTTGGTGTAAAACGGACTTGAAATGACGTGTTTCAGATAAAAATTGGATTATTTAAGCCTTATGAAGTTTTAAGAAAATTCAATGAGTTTTGAGGTTTAATTCATTGATTTTGATGATATTTTGGTGATTTCAGTGCATGAATAAGTTCGTAGGATGATTTGGAAGTCGTGTGTGTTTTTGGTTTTGAACCCCGAGGGCTCGGGTGAGTTTCGGGTAGGTAACGGAGTGCTAAAGGTTAGAAAAAAATCTGGTGTTTTAAGCTGGTTGCTGGTGTCAGGTACATTGCTCTAAGCGATCACATAGGCTTAATCGAGGGGGTTAGTTTGGTTGCACTATGCGATCGCATAGTGTACCAATGGACCTGGGTGGGGGCTGGGTGATCCTTCTCTGCGGTCGCACCTTTTACTCCACAATCGCAGAGGTCTGTGGACTGGTCTTCTGCGATCACAGCCTTCCTCCTGCGGTCGCATAGTATTAGGTCCTTAAGCTCTGCGATCGCAGCCCTTCTTCCGCGATCGCAGATAACAAAATAGCCCAGCCATTTTAAAAGCCCTAAAACAGAAACATGGCGGGATGTTTTCCATATTTCACCATTGTTCTTCCTCCCCACTTCCCTTAGGCGATTTTAGAAGATTTCCATCACCATAGCTCTATAGGTAAGTGTTCTTAACATCGTTTCTTCTCGCTTTCATCAACTAATCACTAGAATCTAGGCCTAAAATCATGAAAACAAAGTAGAAATTAGGGTATTTGGGTAGAGTTATGGTTTATGGGATTTTGGGTAATTCAACCTCAATTTGGGGTCGGATTTCAAAATAAATCATATATTTGAACTCGTTGGAGTATGGGTGGTCGGGTTTTGGTCCGAGCCTCGTGTTTGGACTGAGCAGGCCCGGGGTCAAATTTTGGTATTTTTTGAAGAATGCTAGGAAATGGATAATTAGGCTATTGGATCAATTTATTGAGTCGTTATTGATATACTTAAGTTAATTATGTCTAGATATTGTTGTTCCAGAGTTGAATTCAAAAGGAAAGGCGGTGTTAGAGGCTTGATTGCTATTTTTGGACCCGAGGTAAGTGTCTTGCCTAACTTTGGTGAGGGAATAGGTATTGTATGCTATGTGTTAAGTGTTTATCATGTTCAATGCATAGGTGAGGTGACGAGTACCTATGCATTGTGTGTCAATCATGCCCGTGAGTCCATTTTTGATGAAATTCTTGTCCTTACTTCCATATCCATTGTATTATGAATTTCTCTCTACTTGGAAGTTGATTGTTGTTGAAAATCCTCGTTGATGAACTTGTGATGTAATGGTCCTATTGAGGACCCAAATGTGAAGGATATACTTGAAAAGGTTGGTTATAGTTGAGACCCTTGTCGGGCAATTTGTTATGATAATGACTGATATTTTCCCCTTGCCGGGTGATCATGATTTGTGATTCCACTATGCTGCATTGTGAGGAAGAAAGTAAAAGCACGAAGGGTGATGTCGTGCCATGATTTATATTTAAAAGCACGAAGGTTGATGTCGTGCCATTATTACATTGCCATACATGATACATTGCATTGTGAGTAAGAGTATAAAAGCACAAAGGGTGATGTCGTGCCATGATTCATACTATCTTACATCGTACATTGCATCATGAGGAAGAGAGTAAAAACACGAAGGGTGATGTCGTTCCATTTATTACATTTTTGGAATTATATTTGTTTCATTAGCATATTTCTGATAAATTGTCGTCTTGTCTGTTCCTATGTACTTAATTAACTGATTCATCTCACTTTTTACCCCCTTTTTATGCTGCCGTATCCCCCTACGTATCTGTTTATCTTTTGCTTTGTTTTCCACAATATTTGTTGTAGAATAGGACAGGTTAACGTTTGTTGTCAAGTCTAGCCTCGTCACTACTTTGGCCGAGATTAGGCTCGGCACTTACTCAGTACATGGGTCGGTTGTACTGATGCTACACTGCACATCTTATTGTTGTGCAGATCCCGCACTCGAACCCAGTGGACAGCGTTGAGGGAGTCACCTTCAGTCCACCCCAGAGGCTTCAAGTTATACCGCTGACGTTTGTGGGCCTTGGCATCTCTCCTATCCCTAGTTCCTGTATTTCTGTCTTGTCTTTCCTCTAGTTCTCAGAGACAGTCATGTATTTCCTTTCAGACTCTGTATTTAGCGCTCATATATATAGTTCATGAGTTTGTGACTCCAGGTTTTGGGGAATTACCGCAACGTTGTATTATGTTGTCTTTACTTAGCTTTGAAGCTTTATTTATTTCCGCTGTTAAATTATGAAGTGTTTTTGGCTTATTCTGTTAATTTTGGTGTTATCATCTTAGTTTAACTGTACACGTTGGCTTGTCTAGTGGGTTCAACGTTAGATGCCATCACGACCCGAAGGTGGGATTTCGGGTCGTGAGTTATACGGTGCTAAAGAATCAAACTGCATACTATACTTTCGCACACTCATATTACCTTGTCTGAGGTTCAAGAACGTATCTGCTCTAGCTCGTCGTATCTCAACTGGAAAATAGTGACGAAGAAAGGCCTCAGAAAATTCTTTCCACACAGCTTGAGGAGCGTTCGGACCCCTGGATCTCTCCCAACTATCATACCAGAAAATCACTAAATCCCGTAATTGATAAAATCCAGCTCTACCGCCTCTGTATCAGTAGCATGCATAACCCGCAGTGTACGATGAACTTGGTCAATAGAATTCCGCGGGTCCTCCTTAGGATACGATCTGGTAAACTGGAGGGTCTTGATTAATAAAATCACAAACTCTGGTACTAGCTGGTTTATCAACTTTACCGGTATTCTGCCTCTGAGCCTGATCAGGTACCAAGCTAGTCAACTACTGCACCGCACTTCGCATATCCTGGTCTGTAGTGCTAGACGGAGGAACTGGTGTTGTTGGGTGCCTCCTAATATCCTCTGGAGGAGACAGAGTAGATGAGGTATGAGACGGCATCTCACTCTGAGCCACACTTTGGCCTGCTCTGGCTTGAGAAATCTCATCGGTACCCTCTCCCGTACCTGTATCAAGCCTTCTACTAATCGCTTGCTTCCTAGTCGAAGGCATCTCTGAAAGAAAACAAGGTTAATATTAGAGATGTAAACTAAAGACTCAACGCTACGCACTATCTAGATTCAGGGAGAAGGTAACAACCCTAGATGTCATGTAGTCTCCTGATTATAAATGTGGCGCGCTACACATTCATAATCAAGACTCTACTAGACACGGCTCATAGACAACCCCTAGGTCAGACTTGCCCTGATACCAAGTTTGTCACGACCTAAACTAGAGGATCATGACTAGCACCCGGGCCATACTTGCCGAGCACCAACGTCCATTTTATCTAACCTTCCATATTATCTTTAAGGGCCGACAAGATCAATATAAATGGTAGATATGGATCATGAACAACCAACAATGAATGATAATGACATGAACATACACAACATGGGATGACAAGGCTTCCAATAAACTAAATATAAGGTACGACCTACAACGCTGCATGAGAGACTATACGACAAAAATTATCCAACAAGGCATACCAAACTATACATGAGTCGACACCTGTCTATGAGCCTCTAAAGGATCATAAGTGGTGCAACATTACCGGAACAGGGCCTCGACATACCCATAATGTCTTTAACAAAAATACATACCACGACCACGCAAGTACGGAGAATGGATCTCGTCAATAACTGCTGAACTGGGAAGCCTACTATGGTAGGGGAGCTGCGTCTACCCGTCTATCAGGACATGCAACACGACATGCAACACGACATGCAACATCCACAAAAAAAAGGACGTCAGTATGAATAAAATACTGAGTATGTAAGGCAGAAAATCATAAGTAAGAACAGTAATATATACAGGGATAGAGAATATACAACCTCTAACATTTGGGTACCTCTGAGGGCTACTGACATGAAATGTGTGATACATATATATATATATATATATATATTTTTTTTTAAAACATACGCCTTTGTGGGAAACATCATCATCATATCTTACACGGCCGTAATAGGCTCGGTAAAATGTACCCGGCCACGTGGAGCTCGGTAAAAACCAACTGATCGGTGGTTGTACAATAGGTGTCGTACCCGGCCTATGGGCTTGACTTCGCCAGGGGAAGTGGCATTGTCGTAATTTTCTGAAGTGTCTGAAGGCTATAACTATTTTCACGAGTATGGGATGGGGTGAAACTTCATGGAAGTGTGAAGGAAGTCAAGAGAAAGCTTTAGGAACAGACATCGCCTTATTGGGAATTTGGATGAGTGATAAAGGATCATTATGATTCTCTATCCAAAACATGTCTACTAGGGAATCTTGGACTTTTTTATTTTAAGCATATATAAGGGACCCAGAGGTGTTGAAGCTCGGGCAGCCTCCCCCGTGCGTGCTGCCACCAAGCCGCACCAAGTGAGCTACCTTGAGGGGACTTCCTGGACATCTCAAAGGTGTTTCTTAGGTATCCATACGAGCTTGGGAACTCTATGGACGACGCGACACCTCAGGGCTAGTGTTGGGAACTCTCGAACCATCCAAGTGGTGATCTACATCTCCTGCCATATAGTGCCTCGTGCGGGGCCATTTTAATACTGGAATTGTACCTTTTATTGTAGGTAAATGCTATGAGTGGAAGATGGTTATACCAACTCCCCTTAAAATCCAGAACACATGCTCGTAGGAATCTTCAAGTGTCTGAATGGTATGTTTAGCCTGTCCGTCAGTCTATGGTTGGAATGCAGTGCTGAGATTCACTTGTGTGCCTAAACCTTCTGAAACGACCTCCAAAAGTTATCCGCAAATTGCGCCTCTCGGTCTTATATAATAGATACCGGCACACCATGAAGCTTCACAATTTCCTTGATATAAAACTTTGCATAATCTTCAACTGTGTAAGTTGTCTTAAATGGCAGAAAATGGGCACATTTTGTAAATTGATCAACTATCACCTAATCCAATAATGAAGTCGATTTTAATCACATCTCATTTCCAGGTCGGAATCTCTATATTCTGAAGAAATCCACTGGGTTTCTGATGTTTGATTTTTACTTGTTGACAATTAGGACATTGGGCTACAAATTCTGCAATAGACTTCTTCATGTTATCCCACCAATACTCCTCCTTAACATCATGATACATATTTGTCGAGCGGGGATGGATGGAATATCGGGATTGATGAATCTCAATAATAATCTTCTCTCTCAACCCAGCAACATTAGGCACACATAATCGGCCCTGGTATCTCAGTGCCCCCGTCTGATCTGATCTCAATAGTCATAATTTTATGCTGCTGAATGCTATCTCTCAATCATACTAAGGTAGGATCTTCATATTGTCGTGCTTTTACCTCGGCTACCAAAGATGATTTTTATGTATTATATACAGTAACACCTCCGTCATCAGAGTCTAACAATTTGATTCTTATATTGGCTAGTTGAACCACTTCTATCACGACCCAAACCGAAGGGCCATGACAGGCACCCGGTACCTTACTCAACCGAGTACCAACATAACATATCTTTCTTATAGTATTATCATGGGTAAATGGTCCAACTTTTGTTCCAAAACTTGCTTGACTTCAAAACGTAGCACACGACTATCATACGACAAAAGTAACTCATAGAATAACCTCCTTATAATGTTAAGAACCATATTCTCACCCTAAAGCAGATGTTATAACATTCCAAACTTGTCGACTTTCGACGAAACTTATTTTCTTCAATTAGTTTAGCTTCTAAAATTTCCAATCCTCTTGGTACTTGTTATTCATGATCTTAAATATTTGTAACCTCCAAGTTAACATGATTAACTTACTTTATGTACTTTCAAATATGATCTCATTTCTGAGCTTGCATCAATTGACTTACGAATCTCATGAACAAAGATATGGGGTGTAACTTCATTCCCCCATTTGGAACATTCGTCCTCGAATGTTAACTGATGCGCTTATTAGTCTCATAACCTATAGCTCTTAAAAATATTTTAATGTTGTCCTTTCTATCTGCGCAATTGTTTTGTGAATAAATCCAAAAGTCAGGGAATTCCCCTCTTTAGGCCTCTTTCTCACCCACGACTAGTTGTCCGAATTTTTCCAATCTTGTAATTGTTGCTACCTTTTGTCACACAGCCTGTATGACTTTGTCCGTGTATGTGCGTCTATGCAACTCTTATATCATTTTCCCTCCTACTTTTAGTCAATGCCTAGGCCTCACTTTGGGAACATATATACAGAACTTTGACAAGTTGTCCCTCTGGGCATCTATAGGTGTACTAAAGTTCTTCTCTCGGTACTTGTTGAAAATTAGGACACTAGGCTACAAATTCTGCAATAGATTTCTTCATGTTATCCGACCAATATTGCTCCTTAACATCATGATACATCTTTGTCGAGTTGGATGGATGGAATATCGGTATTGATGAATCTCAATCATAATATTCTCTCTCAACCCTGCCATATTAGGCACACATGATAGACCCTAGTATCTCAGTGCCCCATCTGCCCCGATCTCAAAAGTTGTAATTTTACGTTGCTGGATGCTCTCTCTCAGTCGTACTAAGGTAGGATCTTCATATTGTCGTGCTTTTACCTCGGCTACCAAAGATGATTCTGATGTATTCTGTACAGTAATACCTACGTCATCAGAGTCTAACAATATGATTTTCATATTGGCTAGCTGATGAATCTCTTTAGTCAACCCATGTCTACCTGCCTCAATATGTACTAAGCTTCCCATTGACTTACGACTGAGAGCGTCTGCCACAACATTGGCTTTACCGGGATGGTACAATATATCGGCATCATAATCTTTCAGTAATTAAAGCCACCTAGACTGGCTCAAATTCAACTCCTTCTGCTTGAAGATGTATTGTAAAATCTTGTGATCTGTGTAGATGTCAACATGGACGCCGTATAAATAGTGCCGCCATATCTTCAAAGCATACATTCTGCAGCCAATTCCAAATCATGGGTCGGGTAATTCTTTTCATGCTTCTTCAATTGTCTTGATGCATAAGTAATCACCTTCCCATGTTGCATCAATACGCACCCCAAACCTATACCTGAGGCATCACAATATACCACATAACCTTCTGTTACTTATGGGAGAGTGAGCACTGGCGCATATGTCAATCGATTATTTAACTCCTAAAAACTTCGTTCACAAGCATCACACAACTGGAACTTAGTAGCTTTCTGCGTTAACTTAGTCAATGGTGTTGGTATAGAGGAAAACCCTTTTATAAATCGCCTATAATATCCTGCTTACCCCAAGAAGTTGCGGAGTTCTGATGGTGTTGTAGGTCTCGGCCAATTCTGTACTGTGTCGATCTTTTGAGTGTCGGCACTAATACCCTCGTCAGATATCACATGGACAAGGAATGCTACTGAGTTCAGCAATAATTCACATTTGGAGAGCTTAGCATATAACTTACGATCCCGAAGCGTCTGTAATACTATCTGCAAGTGTCCCGCATGTTCCGCCTCTGAATTAGAATACACCAAAATGTCATCAATGAATACGATCACGAACACATCAAGATAGGGCCTGAATACAGTATTCATGAGATCTAATGCTAGGGAATTTGTTAGCCCGAACAACATCACCAAGAACTCAAAGTGCCCATATCTTGCCCGGAAGGCCGTCTTTGGAATATCCTTCTCCTTAACCCTCACCTGATGATACCCTGAACGTAAGTCAATCTTGGAGAAATACTTGGCACTCTGGAGTTGGTCAAACAGGCCATCAATCCTTGGAAGTGGATACTTGATCTTTATAGTAAACTTATTCAATTGTCGATAATCGATACACATCCTTAATGACCCGTATTTCTTCTGCATGAACAGGACTGGCACACCCCAAGGTGAAGTTCTAGGCCTAATGAATCCTTTATCTAGTAAGTCCTTTAATTGCGCCTTCAACTCTTACAACTCTGCCGGGGCCATCCTGTATGGAGGAATAGATATGGGTTAAGTGTTAGGCAACACATCAATGCTAAGCTCAATCCCTCTTTCAGGAGGAACACCTGGGAGTTCATCTGGAAAACATCTGGAAATTCATTGACCACGGGGATTGATTGTAGAGTAGGCGGCTTCGCCTACGCATCCCTAACGCGAACGAGATGATAAATGCAACCTTTTCAGGTCATCTTCCTTGCCTTAAGATAGGAAATAAACCTACCTTTCGGTGTAGCAATGTTCCCCTTCCATTTGATGGCGGGTTCATCAGGAAATTGAAACCTAACCATCTTCGTACGATAATCAACTTGCATAGCATGAGGCCAACTAGTCCATTCCCATTATCACATCAAAATCAACCATTTCTAATTCAAATAAATTCTTTGAGGTTTGACGACTACAAATCATCACTATGCAACGTCTATATACCCTTCTAGAAATCACATAATCTCCTATCAGAGTAGATACTATAAGTGGTTTAGTTATCAATTCAGGTTCAACGCCAAACTTATTAGCCACAAAGGGTGTAACATATGATAATGTAGATCACAAATGAATCAACTCATATACATTGTAAGGAAACACAGACAATATACCTGTAACAACATCCGGAGACGACTTGAGATCCTGTCAACCTATTAGAGCATAGGTTTGATTTTGAGCACCACTCGAACTCGGCACCACACCTTTACCTCAACCAAGACATGTAGACTGCTGAAAAGCCCGTGCTGGAGGTCGAACTGATGAGGAAGAACCAGACATAGATCAAGTCGGCTGAGCCATACCACCACCTTCTCTATTAGGACAATCCCGCATCATATGACCCGGCTGTCAGCAATAATAGCACGCATTAGAACCTCGACGGCACAGTCCAAAGTGGGCCTTGCCGTACTGATCACAACGGGGTGTTGGGGGTCTCGTCTAACTAGTATTCCTATGATATTGCGAGCCTGATGCCCACAGACTCTTACTTAGACCAGAATAGGTAAATCGATCATACCGAGGCCTCTGAAATTGTGGAGGAGCACTAGCTACAGGTGGCACCGAAATCCTCGAAGACTAGGGCCTGACACTGCCTCTGAAGTCATGAGAATACCCTACAAATCTCGTCATCTTATGTTGGCCCCTATCCTGCTCCCTATCTTCCCTTTGCTGGCGCTTACGATCCTCTACGGTCTAGGCATAAGTCTGAATATGGGAAATACACTACAAATCTCGTCATCTCAAGTGTTATTTTCTTTTTATTTGTTCCTCTTTTCTTTTCTTTCTCATATTCAAACCCTCGAGCAAATGAGAAATTGTTATCCTTTCTTGAATTATCAAATTAATTACTCTTTTTTCCTACTAATCTTATAAAAAAATCAAAAAATCAATATCTCTTGATTAATCATATGGCATTACAACACACCTATCTTCTAAATTAATAGAGAGAAGTCAAGAAAAATATGGCTTTAAGAGATACATAGTTGTAAATCACACAGAGAAGTGTAATAGACATGAAGAAATTAGCAAGATTGTCACGACCTAACCAGGCAAGCCGCTCTTTTTAACTAAGCTAAATTTAATTTCTCGTAAAAATACAATTTTAAAAGAATTTATTGATAATATTAAGAATCTGAAGTTCAAAAACAATGTTTGAAAACTAAATTTAAACCTCCAACCCCGGATCCGGTGTCACTCAGTCATGAGCTACTATAACATATAGCAAAATAAAAGGAGAAATGGACAACATTGTATCAAAAAAAGAACAAGAGGTTGAATAAGAAAGAGAAGACGATGTCGCGATCGCCAGCTGCTACCTCGACAACTCCAATAAAAACTCAGACAGCTGTTAAATATCCACTACTGGGTCCCGGTTTACCTGGATCTGCACACAAGGTGCAGGGGGTAACATGAGTACACCAACTCAAAAGTAACGAACCCAAACTATGGGCTAAGAAGTAGTGACGGACAAAACCTCAAAATTTTACAATAAACAATATACAGAATTTAGACTTGCTAATAGTTTATCAGGATGAGTAATTATGCCAAGTATGCTAGTATACTCTACATGCCATCATAAAAATATATGTATTAAACCAGTGTGGATATGCACTTAATGCTCACAACTCTCCCACAGAAGTCCACTCAGTACAAAATTTATAGACAAATATATTTTTGATTTTTTTTTAAAGGAAGGAAAACAATTTAGGGAAACTACTAGCTATGTCCATTTATAAATAGCTCATTACCAAAATTGGCCAATTCACCAAATATTACTAATATTAGCCAATTAGTTATTTGTAGATAAAATAAATCAAATTTTTTATTTCTTTTGAGTGGGTATTATTAGAATGGACTGGGTACATCTTAAGGAGCTTGAATCTCAATTTTGGGATGATTTGGTGAAGTTTTGAGATGGTTTGAATTGAAAATTTGAAGTAAAAAGTGAACATGAAAAATGATATGTGTATCTTACTGCGTATCATTCATGTATCACATATGTATCATATTTGTATCAATTGCGTATCACATGTATATCCATGTATATCTATGTGTGAGATACATGCATGATACATGTTTGATACATGTGTCGCAGAAGAAATTTTTTAACTCAAATTTGATTACGAATTTTGATACAAAACCAGTCCAAATCACCTCCAATCTTTCTCAAATTGTATATATTGATTTGTCTATATATTTTCAATGAATTTCAACTATACCCATTGAAAAAGTTTCTTTTTTGTTAGATTTTTTGGAATATTGTATATATATATATATATATATATATATATATATATATATATATNTCATCACCTTATTTGCTACCTCATCCGTGAAATTTCCTTTCCGTCTTGCATCTAATGTTTCTAATCACGTTTAAAAATATAAAAGGTGATTTTTGCATGTGGTTCTTTGAGAGAAAGAACCTTATTTATTTGATTTTTTAATTTTTATATGTGGTTGGCTAGTTTTGATAAGTCTGACTAATGGCTAGAGATTGGTAAATTGAGACTTATTTGAGACATTGTGTAAGTTTCTAAAATATTTATAGACAAACAGGCTTATGTTTCCTGCTGGTAATTACCCAAATGTGATGACCCAAAAGGTCATCCTGTGTAAATTTAGCAAAAACTGTGTTCCAAAGCCCCGAAAGCCTCCGTTAATATCTTGTGCGTGCACAGCCCGGACGCGTAGCCGGGAAGCTTTTATGTGGAAATGTGTTAAACAGTTGAATTGATGATAATTAATGGATAAAGTTGACTTTGATCAACATTTTTGGTAAACGGATCCGGACCAATGATTTGAAGGTCCCGGAGGGTCCATAGGAAAATATGGGACCTGGGCGTATGCACGGAATCATATTCCGAGGTCCCAATTTCGACAAATAAAATTTTAAAGAGAAATGTTTTCTGAAAAATAAGAAAGACTTTTGAAATCAACTTTGATGTGAAATCTGCGTTACCGAGCCCAGAACAGGTTCAATATGTGTTATGTGAGTTATCTGTGAAATTTGGTAAGAAACGGACTTGATTTGACGTGCTTCGGATCAAAATTGGAGAATTTAGAAGTTTATGATGTTTGAGAAAATTCTATAGATTTTGTAGTTTAATTCATTGTTTTTGATGTTATTTTGGTGGTTATATTACTCGAATAAGTACGTAGGATGATTTCGTGTGTATATTTGGTTTTGAGCCCCGAGGGCTCGGGTGAATTTCGGGTAGGTGTCGGGGTGCTAAACTTAGGAAATTTCTGGTGTTTTAGGCTGTATCTGACAAATGCCCCCGCTGATTTCATGGAGTTGATGCACCGAGTGTTCAGGCCTTATTTGGACTCATTTGTGATTGTTTTCATTGACGATATATTGATATACTCTCGTAGTCGAGAGGAGCATGAGCAACACCTTAGAGTCGTCCTCCAGACTTTGAGGGATCGTCAGTTGTATGCAAAATTTTCCAAGTGTGAGTTCTGGTTGAGTTCACTTGCATTTCTAAGCCATGTGGTATCGTCAGAGGGTATTCAAGTGGACCCCAAGAAGATTTCATCAGTCAGAGATTGGTCTTGACCCACCTCAGATACAGAGATCCGGAGTTTCTTCGGCTTAGCAGGTTATTATCGCCGGTATGTGGAGGGCTTTTCATCCATTGCATCCCCGATGACCAGGTTGACTCAGAAGAGTGCTCAGTTCAGGTGGTCTGATGAGTGTGAGGCGAGCTTTCAGAAGCTCAAGACAGCCTTGACCATGGCACTAGTGTTAGTTTTTCCCACAGGTTCAGGACCGTATACCGTGTATTGTGATGCTTCACGGGTTGGGCTTGGTGCAGTGTTGATGCAGGATGTCAAGGTTATAGCCTATGCTTCTCGTCAGTTGAAGGTTCATGAGAATATCTATCTAGTTCATGACTTGGAGTTAGTAGCTATTGCGCATGCCTTGAAGATTTGGAGGCATTATTTGTATGGTGTGCCATGTGAGGTGTTCACGGATCATAAGAGCTTACAATATCAGTTCAAATAGAAGGAATTGGACATGAGGCAGAGGAGATGCTTTGAGCCGGAAGTCAGCCAGTATGGGTAGTCTTGCCTGTTTATCAGTCGGAGAGAGACTTGTTGCTTTGGATGTCAGGCTTTAGCCAACCGATTTGTTAGATTGGACGTTTTTGAGACTATCAGTGTTTTGGCCCATACCGTAGCCCGTTCTTCATTGTGTGACCATATTTGGGCCAGGCAGTATGATGATCGTCATTTATGTGTTCTTAAAGATAGAGTCAAGCACGGAGATGCCAAGAAGGTTACGGTTGATGATGAGGGAGTTTTGAGGATGTAGGGTCGAATTTGTGTACCTGATGTGAATGGTATTCGTGAGTTGATACTTCAGGAGGCCCATAGTTCCTGGTATTCTATTCATCCGGGCACCACAAAGATGTACCGGGACTTGCGGTAGCACTATTGGTGGCGCAGGATGAAGAAGGATATTATAGATTATGTAGCTCGGTGTTTGAACTACCAGCAGGTTATGTACGAGCACCAAAGACCCGGCGGTTTGATGCAGCAGATTCAGCTTCCCGAGTGGAAGTGGGAACGTATCACCATGGACTTTGTAGTTGGACTCCCACGAACGCAGAGGATGTTTGATTGTCACGACCCAAACAGATGGGCCGCGATGGGCACCCGGTACCTTACTCGACCGAGTACTAACGTAACATATCATTCTGATTACATCATCATATACCCGTGACATACGGGCCTAATAGGCCAACATAATTTTTTATAAACTCAAAACATAGGCCGACAAGGCCGTACAATCTTCCACGTATACGACATATGTCTACAAGCCTCTAAGAGTACATAAGTGTCATAAAGGCCGGGATTGAGTCCCGCCATACCAAACAATACCCGTCTAAATCATACTAACCAAACAAGCGACTCCAAAGCAAATTTCTGCCACTGTGGGCAACATCATCATCATATACCAGCTGATCAGGTGTTGGGGCGTATGTAATGCCGTAACCTTTTCCCATGTCCCATATACATATATTTACATATATACGCGTATATAACGCCATCTGGTCATGGGTCAATGTGCATATGTAAGTGCATGAAATGCATATGAAATACCTCAATAAAATCTCTCGGTACGTCATAAAGCTATTATGCCTCTGATTAATATCATGAAATTAACTTTACCAACATACGTATTTTCGAGACCCATGAACATAAGGTAATAATAATTCTCATGGGGAATCAAGAATATAGATACCCCTACTATTTCTATGAATAGAGTAATTTATAAAAACTGTGTATTTGCTCATTTCTTCAGTATAATTTGGACCATACCAAAAGAAAGAAGGGATAGCCTTAACATACCTGAAGTAGAGAAAAATCCGTATGATACACTTGGAAAAGGTTGCACTGTAAAGACAATACAACCCCCATAACTTGTTGATTGAAATATAATGATCCCACAAGCAAGAAATTTTTGAGAAGAATTAACATGATCCAATAAATAAGAAGAATGAGTCTTTCTGACAATCCAATACTTGCTACAAAGAACCCAAAAGAATTGAATGCATTGCATATTTTCTGAAACATCTATGTTGTTTGGTGTAAATGTTATTCATCAAGGTTTTATTATAATCTCAAATGCAATGATACTTCAAACTATTTTACAACTTCAACAGAAGGCATGATAAGAAACAAAAAAACAAGATCTGATTTGAAAATGTCTTGAATAGGATTTTAGGAAGAAACCCAATTTTGTAATGTTATGAAACTAAGGCTTATAAGGTCTTACACTTACTTACACGTAAGTGTCTTGTAACTTTAAATGGACACTAAGCCATTATGACTAAGTGTCATAGGCCATAGTAATGGCTTGCTGCCACATGGGGGTGGGGTGGGAATTATTAAATTTTTATCCACTTATTAGGTAATTAGGTAGTGTCCCGTTACCCGGTAATTAACCAATTACCCGCATAATTAAAAATTATCTCAAGTTACTTAAAATCCTACTTATTTTTAATATACTTCATATATACTTTATAAATTATATATATCATATTATCACGGCCATATGGTACCTTGTATGGTACTAGTCCATAATTATCGGGTAGTATCACTCGACCCGTACTTTATCCCAAATTAGCCACTTTCAACGAAACTCGTTTTATTTAATTCGTGTACCCCTTTATCCTTCATAACACTTATTTATCACTTGTTATAAATAGTGTAAGTACGTTAACATCATTATGATATCATTCCCGAGTCTACGAAAATTAACTGAAGACGAAGCTTTTAACGTACGAAAATGCAAGGTGTAACATTGATGCAGTATGGGTCGTTGTGGATAGGCTGACCAAGTCAGCGCACTTCATCCCCGTATTAGTTTCGTATTCAGCAGAGAAGTTGGCAAGGATCTATATGAGAGAGATTGTTAGACTGCATGGCGTGCCCATATCCATTATATCAAACCGAGGTACTCAGTTTACCTCCCATATCTGGAGAGTGTTTCAGCGAGAGTTGGGCACACATATTGATCTGAGCATCGCATTTCATCCTCATACGGACGGACAGTCCGAGCGTACTAGTCAAATTTTTGAGGATATGTTGCGAGCTTGTGTCATTGACTTTGGTGGTTGATGGGACCAGCTCTTGCCTTTATCTGAGTTTGCCTACAACAACAGCTATCAGTCGAGCATTCAGATGGCTCCGTATGAGGCATTGTATGATAGATGGTGTCGGTCTCCAGTAGTTTGAGCGGGGAGAGGCTAGATTGTTGGGTTCTGAGTTAGTCCAGGATGATTTGGACAAGGTGAAGATCATTTAGGATAGACTTTGTATAGCTCAGTCCAGGCAGAAGAGTTATGCGGATCGCAGAGTTCGAGATTTGGCATTTATGATAGGCGACCTGGTATTTCTTCGGGTATGGCCTATGAAGGGCGTGATGAGATTCAGAAAGAAGGGCAAGTTGAGCCCTAGGTACATTGGTCTATTTGAGATTCTAGATAAGGTAGGAGAGGTGGCCTACATACTTGCCTTGCCACCTAGTTTGTCAGCCGTGCATCCGGTATTTCACGTATCTATGCTCCGGAGGTATATTGCAGATCCATCTCATGTACTTGACTTCAGTGGTGTCCAGTTGGACAAGGATTTGTCTTATGAGGAGGAGCCGATATCCATATTAGACCAGTAGGTGCGATAGTTGAGATCGAAGAGTTATACTTCGGTTCGTGTTCATTGGAGAGGTCAGCCTGTTGAGGCAGCAACTTGGGAGTCCGAGCCCGATAGGCGGAGCCGATATCCCCACCTTTTCCCCGATTCAGGTATTTTTCTATGTTCGTTCGAGGACGAACGGTTGTTTTAGAGGTGGCAATTGTGATTACCCAAAAGGTCATCTTGTGTAAATTTAGCAAAAACTATGTTCTGAGGCCCCGAAAGCATCCGTTAATTTCACCTCGATGTGCGTGCACAGCCCGAGTGAGTAAACGGGAAGTTTTTATGTGGAAATGTGTTGAAATGTTGAATTGATGATAATTAATGGAATAAACTTGACTTTGGTCAACATTTTTGGTGAACGCACCCGGATCCGTGATTTGACGGTCCTAGAGGGTCCATAGAAAAATATGGGACCTGGGTGTATGCCTGGAATCGAATTCCGAGGTCCCAAGTTCGAGAAATGAATTTTTAAAGAAAATTGATTTATTAAAATAAGAAAGACTTCTGAAAATGAACTTTGATGTGCATCTGTGTTATTGAGCCCATATTATGGTTCCGGAGCCTGGAACACGTTCAATATGTGTTATGTGAGTTATTTGTGAAATTTGGTAAGAAACAAACTTGGTTTAACGTGTTTCGGATCAAAAGTGGAGAATTTAGAAGTTTATGAAGTTTGAGAAAATTCTATAGATTTTGCAGTTTAATTCATTGTTTTTGATGTTATTTTGGTGGTTATATTACTCGAATAAGTTTGTAGGATGATTTTGAAGTCGTGTGTATATTTGGTTTTAATCCTCGAGGGCTCGGGTGAGTTTTGGGTAGGTGTCGGGGGTACTAAACTTAGGAAATTTTTGGTGTTTAGGCTGTATCTGGTGTGTAGTTATTCCTTCTCTGCGATCGCGGTGTATCGCACGCGATCGTGATGTTCAATTTGGGAAGGGGGTCAATTTTCTCTGCGCGGTCGCAAAGATCTGAGTGCGAACGCGGAGCCTTAGAGTTTAGCTCCACGCGATCACACCCCTGTGTCCGTGATCGGGTAAGTCTCTTGTTTGGTTGGGGGCTGGGCAGCAAATTGTTCTATGCGAACGTGTTCTTTCGTTAGTGATCGCGTGGGTCCACGTCCGGGTTCTTTGGATCGCATTCCTTAATTCGCGATCGCGTAAGTCTGAAGTCCAGTACTCTCTGTGATCGCAGCCCTTCTGTCGCGATCGCGTAAAGTAAAATTTCCAAGTTATTTAAAGTGTCCAAAACAGAATCCCATTACGGGATTTTCATAATTTTTCACCATCTCCTTCTTCTCCAAATCCCATAGCCGATTTCCAATATGCTCTTCCTCCATAACCATTTAGGTTTGACTTGCATTCTAGGAGCCGAGGTAAGTGTTTGGCCTAACCTTAACTTGAGGGAGTAGATATAAAGTCTTATTTGCTATGAGTAATTCATGTCCAACGTATAGGTGAGGTGACAGGTACCTATATGTTGTGGTCAATCATGCCCGTGAGTCGATCTTCGATGAGTTACTTAATGTTCTTTGATATTCTCCGTCTTGTGAATTATTGGGAACCTTGGAAGTGGTACCTTGAAGTTACTTCATGACGTAGAAAATTATTGATTATGTGTTCGGTCGAGGATTTTACTGTTGACATTATACCTCTGAGTGAGATTGGTTATAGCTGAGTCCCTTGCCGGGACAGTAGAATTTTGTTGATTATTTCTATACATTTGAAATGTCGTATTGTTAAACTTTCACATCAATTGTTGCTTTTACACTCATCATGCATGAAGGAACATTCAGTGCCGAGTGATTATTATTTATGCACGAAGGAACGTTCCGTGCCGATGATTATTATTTATGCACGAAGGAACATTCCGTGCCGATGATTATTATTTATGCATGAAGGAACATTTCGTGCCGATGATTATTATTTATGCACGAGGGAACATTCCGTTCCGATTGATTATATTTATGCACGAGGCAAACAGACTGTGCCGATTGATTATTATTTATGCACGAGGGGACATTCCGTGCCGATTGATTATTATTTATTCGTGAGGGGAAATTCCGTGCCGATTGGTTATTATTGATGCACGAGGGGACATTCTGAGCCGTGTCATTATTTTTTATCCGCGAGGGGACATTCTGTGCCATGTGATTTTGAGGTTATACACGAGGGGTCATACCAATTTTTTCCCGGTCTATACGTTCCAGCTGATATTTCCTGTTTCACTTCTACATTTCCGTTAGTACTTGATTCTACTATTTTAGAAATTGTTGCCCCTCTTAGCCCCAGCATGTTATTCCCCGTAACTGTATTTTTGTTTATTTTCTGCTATACTATTGAACTGCACAGGTACAATTTGTTGTCGTGTCCTAGCCTCGTCACTACTTCGCCGAGTTTAGGCTCGGCACTTACTCAGTACATGGGGTCGGTTGTACGGATGCTACACCTGCACTTCTTTATGTTGTGTAGATTACACAGCCAGACCCAGTGGACATCGTTTTGGTCAATATTTTTGGTAAAAAAAACCAGACACGTGGTAAACAGATAATATGGGGCTTGGGCGTATGCCCGGAATCGAATTCCGAGGTCCCAAGTCCGAGAAATGAATTTTTAAAGAAAATTATTTTCTGAAAATAATAAAGACTTTTGAAAATGAGTTGTGATGTGAAACCCGTGTTACCGGGACCGTATTATGGTTCCGGAGTCCAGAACAGGATCAATATATATTATATGAGTTATCTATAAAATATGGTAAGAAATGGACTTGGTTTGACGTGTTTCGGATCAAAAATGGAAAAGCTGATAGTTTATGAAGTTTGAGAAAATTCTTTGGATTTTGGAGTTTAATTCATTGTTTTTGATGTTATTTTGGTGGTTTAATTACTTGAATAAGTCCTTAGGATGTTTATGAGGTTGTGTGGGTAATTGGTCTTGAGCCCCGAGGGCTCGGATGAGTTTCGGGTGGGTATCGGAGTGCAAAAAGTTAGAAAAATCTGGTGTTTTAGTGCATTTTCTGGTGTTCAGGGAATTACCATATGCGAACGCACTCAAGGTGGTGCGAACGCACAGGGTAAAAGTGGGGTCTGGGGGCAGGGTTCAAATCACTCTATGTGAACACACCATACTAGGTGCGAACGCGGAGGGGTAGTGGGGTTAGGCAGTGCGAACGTAGAGGCTTGGGTGCGAACGCACAGAGCTTAGTGTGCGCCTGGGGGTTGGCTAGCATTGTCAGTGCGATCACGTATAGTCTTCTGCGATCGCGGAGCTTAGGGGACCCATCTACTGTGAGATCGCAACCCTCCTTCCGCGATCGCACAAGTATAATTCGCCCAACTATTTTTAAAAGCCAAAAAACAGAATACTCATTACGGGATTTTCATATTTTTCACCATATTTCTCTTCTCCAAACCCCATAGACGATTTCTAAGACATTCTTCCACCATCACCACTTGGTTAAGTAATCCTAACTCTAGTTTCTTCCATTTTCTTCATCAATCACTGAATTCTAGGCCTAAAAACATGGAATTAAAGGGTAGAAATTGGGGTTTTGGGTAGAGTTAGGGCTTTTCCAATTTTTGGGAATTCAACCTCGTTTTGGGGTCGAATTTCAAAAAATATTGTATCTTCGATCTCGTGGGGGAATGGGTGATCGGATTTTGGTCCGAACCTCGGGTTTGGAGGTTTGGACCAAGCGGGCCCAGGGTCGAATTTTTGTATTTTTGGAAGAATGATGGGAATTGTATAATTAGACTTTGGGATTGAATTATTGAGTCATTATTAATATTATTGAGCCGATTATGCTAAGATACTATCGTTTCAGAGTTGGATTCGAGAGGGAAAGAAGTGCTAGAGGCTTGATTTGTATTTTTGGAACCAAGGTAAGTGTTTGGCCTAACTTTAGTAAGGGAATAGGTGTTGAGTCGTATGTGCTACTTGCATTATCATGTTCAATGTATATGTGAGGTGACGAGTACCTATGCATTGTTTGTCAAGCATGCCCGTGAGTCTAATTGGTGAATTACCTGTTATTTTTCCGATATTTATTGTGCTTTGAAGTGGTTTCTTTTATAAAGTTGTTGAATTGCTGAGAATATCTGTTTAAGTACTTGTGATATGATACTTCACTCGAGAACTCAATTAATTACGTTATGTACTTGTAATAGATTGGTTATAGCTGAGTCCCTTACCGGGCATTGTTATTATTTTGGTTGATGTCTTCCCCTTGCTGGGTGGTTTTTGAAGTGAATTTCATATTGTTGAATTCCTTTCCAAGTTGTTATTTCTTTGCTGATTTGGGTGAGGAAGAGTGTAAATCACGAAGGGTGATGTCGTGTATTCATCTCATTCATTTCATACATTGCATAGTGAGTAAAAGAGTAAAAGCACGAAGGGTAATATCGTGCAATTATTTATATTGCTTTCGTTTATACATTGCATTGTGAGGACGAGATTAAAAGCACGAAGGGTGATGTCGTGCCATTTTGTTGAGTTATTATTGCATGTTGTCTTGGTTCGTTTGCATTATCGTTTGTTCAGTTATTCGTGTTTTCTTCTCACTTGTTACCCCATTACTTGTCCCCGTATTACCGTGCTTAATTTATTATTCCTTGCTACCTTCTTTGGCATATATTATAGAAATGTGCAGGTAAATTGTTGTGGTCGTGTCTAGCCTCGTCACTACTTCACCGAGGTTAGGCTCGGCACTTACTGAGTACATGGGGTCGGTTGTATTGATGCTACACATGCACTTCATTATGTTGTGCAGATTACGCAGCCGGACCCGGTGGACATCGTTAGAGGGAGTATTCTTCAGTCCATTTCAGACGACACCGAGGTAGTTTCGCAGGTGTTCGTGGATCTCGGCACTATCTTTCATTCTGTCATGTATGTATTTCCAGACAGATATATGATTTTATTTCAAACTGTTGTCTTTAGCTATCTCAGACTGGTTCGTGAGGTTGTGACTCCATTTCTGGGTTTGTACTTAAAGGGATTTCTTCGTTATTGGCTATTATTATTTAGATTTTGTTAAGCTTCCGCATTTTATCTCAATTATCTAGTTAGTGTTTATGACTTTCACTTGTGAATAAATCAATTCAGTTAACACGTTGGCTTGTCTAGCGGGTGCAACGTTAGGCGCCATCACGGCCTGAAGGTGGGATTTCGGGTGGTGAGACCAAAAAATGCCTATATGATTGAAGTCCAACTTCATAAAATATGACGAATCCTAGTTAAAGTTCAGCTTTTTTTTTTTACAAGCACATGGAGCCCTCTCACCTATTCAGTTTCGAAAACTAAATAAAGAGTGATTATTGGATTTTTTAACAAGCGCCAAACAGTGTTATGTCCCAAAAATTGTTATCCAGGATAAGGGGTGGCAACTGGGCGGTCCGATCCCTAAAGAGGTTAAGTGAGCCGGTCTTGTGAGTCGTGGTCCCAGGGTGGTCCCAACCCCTAAATAAACCGTCTTAGCTGTCCCAGGCTAAACGGTTTTTTATAAGAATCAGCCCGAGACCGGGCCTACGAACTCATGGTCCCGACTAAAAGTGTCGGACCCGTGGGCTAAGTGTGTTAAGTGGGTCCAACGCCTAAATAGTTAAAAAAAGAAAGAAATTAGACACAAAAAGATGTTAAAAAAATATCTAAGGCAATGCCTTGTAAATTTATTATAGAATTGTGACCTAAATGTTTGAATCCGAATTTAAAGACAAAAGTAAAAATATATTCAAATCAATGCCTTATAATTTTATTATAGCATTAAAAAAAATATAGCAATATATTTCTTAGTCCCCCCCCCCCCATGTAATGATCACAACAAGATGCTAATACCACCATTGAAAAAAAAAAGAAACTAATCAAAATGTGCCAAAATACAAGTTACATAATACATACTAACTTTTGTTCATACAAGTTACATGGTATCTCTTACAAACTTCATAAATTCTTCAAGGTTCGGAGGAAGTTCTGCTGGTGGTAGCGGAAAAGTAGAGAGAGATTGTGATAGATTGATATTGATTTTGTAAGAAAAATGAAAGAATGAGGGGGTATTTATAGTTGAAAATAGAGAAAAGTGTAGTTATAAAAAGTTTGGGGTTAAAATAAAGTTGAGGTGAGGGGAGGGGGGTTAAATGGATATTTTCTAAATATCCAACGCAATTTTTTAAAGCACAACAACTCTTTTTAAACGGCAAAAAAATTACCGCTGGGCCCGTTCGACCAGCCAAGGAACCGGGCGGCTTTAGGAAAAGCATTCTGAAAACTTTTTATTAAAAAAATCAGAAAAATTACTTGGTCTCCAAGTACATGAATTTTAATGATCTTCATATCTTTATCCCCTTTTTCACGAGTGAGCCATTACTGGAGCCAGAATTTAAAGGTTATGAGTTTTGAATTTGATATTGAATTCATAATTTGCTTTAGTTATTGGGTTTGCAATTTAGTATTTATAAATAATTAACAAATTTTTTAATACAAATACATGACAAACGCATAGATACTAATGTAGCTTCACTCCTAAGTGGGGAGGAAGTTGCCACAGCCTAATGACAACACAATGTTACGTCCCACATTTTGGGGGTTCTTGACATCCATGGTACTGCGCGCTACAGGGTGACCGGACGAGTGTCATCGCGTAGGCGACGTGTGCTAAAGATGCGTTATGAAGGAGCATCAGGCATAGGGGCTATGCATGAGGCAACAACCATCTAGATATGTTTTGTTGCATTTCCTTGTCACGATCCAAACTAGAGGATCATGACTAGAACCCGGTCCATACTTGCCGAGCACCAATGTACATTTTATCAAACCTTCCTTATTATCTTTAAAGGCCGATGAGATCAATATAAATGGTAGATATGGATCATGAACAACCAACAATGCACGATAATGGTATGAACATACATAACATAGGATGACAAGACTGCCAAGAAACTACATATAAGGTACGAGCTAAAACGCTGCATGAAAGACTGTACAACAAAAATTAGCCAACATGGCATACCAAACTATACATGAGTCGACACATGTCTATGAGCCACTAAAGGAGCATAAGTGTTGCAACATTGCCGGAACAGGGCCCCGACATACCCATAATGTCTATAACAAAAATGTATACCAAGACCACGACAAGTCCGGAGAAGGGATCTCGCCAATAACCGTTGAACTGGGAAGCCTACTGTGGTGGGTGTTGATACCCAATTTTTTCTCAAAATATTCTTAATTGCATATATACCTTAAAAGTCATGCATTACTAGCAATTGATATTTTGCCATATTTTTTTATGTTTTATTAATTTGCCAAGTATTTTATTGCCAATAAATAATTATAAAATTGCATCACAAATGATTTCAAAAATATTTCTCGATATTATTCCGTAATTAGCCAAATTGACATCTTTTGGCCATAATTGCAATGACTTTGCAATTATAGCCCAAACATATAATTTTATATTATTTTTTACCAAAAATTAGTCCTTTGTATTTAAAATACTAAATAATCATTTAAAACTATTTTCTATGCATGAAATTTATCTTTTATAATTACTAGCTATTTTATAAATTATTTTAACTAATTCGAATTGGGTATTTAACAAATAGCCCCATTTCATTTCAATTATAACCTATTTAAACCAGCCCAAATTCCTTATCTAAACCAGCCCAAACACCTAATTCGACCAGCCCAAATACCCACGCCCAATCCCTAAATCATACCTGATCCAATGCTGATCCCGGATTGTTAGATAAAACTGGTAACAATCCCTGCATTTTCGGCAAAAACAACTTCTGAACTGTCTAAAGGTTAACATGCTTAAAATCAGTAGGCAAACTGATTAGGGCCCTGCTTCTGAGTTTATGAAATAAAGCTGCATATTTCTGTGCATTGATACTCACTTAGATATCCTGCTTAGGATCCTATCTAATAAAACTGCCTCTTATTTGTGTTAGAGATGTGCTGATTATGTGCATTACTTGTGGAGGTATATTTGGGCCTCATAACTGCTTTCCAGCATTTATCTGATTAGTCCTATTTGTTCTTGCCTGTCACTTAGAATTTTATCTTTTTTGAAAACCTTAAGGGTCTGTTTAGAACTACATATACTTAGAGGTCTTAAATTCCTCCAGGATCATTAAGAAAGGGACGGGTAACAGCACGCATAGAGGTCGCTAAATAAACTCGCTTAATAACCGCTAAGGGGTGGGGTAAAGGATAGATATAGATATGATGACCGGTGCGCTAATGCCACGTGTAACCCCTCACCGAGGAGTGATTACCGGGAATTTCATTGATGTGATCCTATAGGATAAACAACTTAGGACTCCCCTATCCCCTACATATGTGTGCTTAGACGATAAATCTTTCAAAACTTTATTACATATGTGTGCTTAGACTGCGAATATTTTTCAAAACCATTACTTGTTTCCATGTGTATACTTTGACTGCCTATTTGCTACTTCCTTAAATTCACAAATCTTGTTTGGCCGGGAACCACCGTTGTGGACTTTGAGGGGTGCCTAACACCTTCCCCTTGGAGTAATTTCAAGCCCTTACCCAATCTCTAGTTATTCAATTAGTGTTATTGTAACCCTTAATAGGTGCCCTAACGCACCTTAATTCGTTAGGTGGAGACTCTTCAATATTTCACATCCCTTATTCCAAAAGGAAATGAGTTGACCCAATAATGTCAAAACCCCTGACCGATCCGAAAGGAGAGGAAAAAGGGGGGCGCAACAGTGGGGGAGCTGCGTCTGCCTGTCTATCAGGACCTGCAGCTTGACATGCAACGTCCACAAACAAAAAGGACATCAGTACGAATAAAGAACTGAGTATGTAAGGCAGGAAAGCATAAGTAAGAACAATAATGTAAATAGGGATAGAGAATATACAACCTCTAACATCCGGGTACCTCTGAGGGCTACTGATATGAAATGCGTGATACATACATATATATATATATATAAACTTTTAAACATACGCCTCTGTGAGCATCATCTTCATTATATCGTACCCGGCAGCAATAGGCTCGGTAAAACGTAGTCGGCCACGTGGATCTCGGTAAAACCCAACAGATCAGTGGTTGCACAATAGGTGTCATACCCGGCCGGCTATAGCGCGTCTCAGTAGAGTAATAGATACATATATATAATGCATGTCGGACTTATTGGAATCATATTCTTCAGAGTGACGTAAGGTTGTTATTCTCCTTACACATTATTAGGACTAACTCTTCATCAAGAATCTTATAAGAATCAAGAATTACCAACAAAATCAATAACATAAGAATAAGAGAAGCAACATCAATATCAACTGTTCCATAAGAAGGGAAACAATGTAAGTACTGCTAGCTTCTAAGAGTAGAGTATCTTTGAAAACTCGTTCATTACCTTATGTACAATCGGAGACGTGCAAAATAAGGAAAGGGATAGCCTCACATACCTTGTATATATACTGCCCAACCTCAAGCTATGCAAATGTAACGACTCCTTAGTCTACAATAAGAGAAACAACACTATCGTTATCGTTTAAGTGTCGTAAATATTATGTATTGACCACAACATATTTTACGATGAAACGGACAGCACCTCCCCTATATATATGACTTCACACAAGTCAAAACAATCATCAAACATCCCAAACAACATCAATAATAATCATATTGATCCTCCCAAAACCGTCCACTAACCAAAAACATTACTACCAAGCCTTTCGATATATATTTCAAAAATTCTAGCTTCAATGACTTAGCTGCAACTTGGAAAGTCTTAAATACATGTAGAGTAAGAGGTTAGTTACCTTTAAACAGAAAGAAAAACTCCAATTTGACCTTAATTGTCCACGAAATATCCCTCCAATGCTGCCGCAAGAACAAGGAAACAGAATAACCTAGGGTTGATATTAAAAACTTGATGGATTCGTAAACCACTTAAAACAACCTCCCACACGAGCTAGAACAACACATAAATCAGAAACAACTAGAAGAACAAGAAACTTACTAGCGCCACGGGATTTTTGACACTTGATTTGTGTTGTTTGCCCTTTGTTTTAGTCTTGGATCATGAGAGAAATGTGAGAGAGTGTTTTTATGGTTTTAAGGTCTGAATATACTGAAAAATAATGACTAAAAACGGGGTTGAGGCATCTTATATATATCAGCATGTTTTAAACTACCTATGTGGGCCCATAGAGAGGTGCTTGGCGCAGTCTCGTGAAAATGTGAATATCTCTATACTCCGAGATAGTATCGATGAACGCTTTTATATTTTGGAAAATATACTCATAGATCTTAAATTTGGTGGGTATATCACCCCGTAATTCCAAGTAAATTGAGAGAAAAGCTTAGTAACATTTGACCTAAAGGTTAAGTAAAATTATGAACATAAGTTGCGACAACTTTTTTTGACTTTTGTTTCATAACTCGTTTGATTTAAAGAATTATGATACGGATAATATATGATTCAAATACCTTAATACAAGACCTCTTTATAATATTAATCACCCCTAGGTTTACCCGAAAATACGTGTTACAACATCCTTGATTCGTTTAACTTCTAATACTTGTTAACCACCCTTAAACACTCTTGTATCATTTAAGACCAATAGGATTAACTTCTTATCATCTCAAAGATAATCTCTTCTCAAATTTACATTGACTAACTTGTGACATGAACCAACGTACGTGAATATGGATTGTAACACCCTCCCCCCTATAAAATGGACACTAGCCAAACTTGCAAGCAGTTAAACCCAATGTTTAGTCTTACAAGGCTATACAAAGCATTATGGATATGTAGATTATTTGTATATAGCCATTTTGTATCAAGGAAGAGTATTCTCAAGCTACTACTTCCCTCATAGATACATTTCACCTTCTAATGTGTCTTGTATCCCCCCGACATCCTCGTTATCTTGAATCTGGAACAGGTAAGGGTATTTATACTTCATCTCCTCTTCTGCTTCCCATGTCATTTCTTTCATGTTATTGTTCCTCCACAATATTTTGATGGAATCTACATCCTTTGTTCTCATCTTGCGGACTTGTCGATCTAATATAGCCACTGTCACTTCTTCATATGATAGATCCTCTATAACTTGTATATATTTGATAGGGATCACCCTAGAAGGGTCTCCAATACATTTCCTCAACATAGATACATGGAATATCGAGTGGAAAAATTGTAATTCGGATGGCAATTCTAACTCATAAGAAACCTGTCCAATTCGTCGAAGAATTTTGTACGGACCGATATACTGCAGACTCAGCTTACCCTTCTTCCCAAAATGCATGACACCCTTCATCAGCGAGATCCTCAAGAAAACCCAATCACCAACCTCAAACTCCAAATCACGACGTCGTACATCAGAATAAGACTTTTGCCTACTTTGCACCGTCCTCAGCCGCTCTTGTATCAATTTCACATTCTCAATGACTTGGTGAATCAATTCTGGCCCATATAGTTCTGTTTCACCTACTTCGAACCATCCAAGTGGTGATCTACATCTCCTCCCATATAGTTCCTCGTGCGGGGACATTTTAATACTAGAATTGTAGCTATTATTGTAGGCAAATTCTATGAGTGGAAGATGGTTATCCCAACTCCCCTTGAAATCCAGAACACATGCTCGTAGGAATCTTCAACTATCTGAATGGTACGTTCATCCTATCCGTTAGTCTATGATTGGAATGCAGTGCTGAGATTCACTTGTGTGCCTAAACCCTTCTGAAACGACCTCCAAAAGTTAGCCGCAAATTGCGCTCCCCGGTCTGATATAATAGATACCGGCACACCATGAAGCCTAACAATTTCCTTGATATACAACTTCATATAATCTTCAACTGTGTAAGTTGTCTTAACTGGTATAAAATGGGCACATTTGTAAATTGATCAACTATCACCCATATGGAGTCAAACTTATGATAAGAGCGAGGTAATCCAATAATGAAGTCCATATTAATCACCTCCTATTTCCAGGTCGGAATCTCTATATTCTGAAGCAATCCACTGGGTTTCTGATGTTCGATTTTTACTTGTTGACAATTAGGACATTGGGCTACAAATTCTGCAATAGACTTCTTCATGTTATCCCACCAATACTGCTCCTTAACATCATGATACATCTTTGTCGAGCGGGAATGGATGGAATATCGGGATTGATGAATCTCAATCATAATCTTCTCTCTCAACCCAGCCACATTAGGCACACATAATCGGCTCTAGTATCTCAGTTCTACCATCTGCTCCGATCTCAATAGCCGTAATTTTACGCTGTTGAATGCTCTCTCTCAATCATACTAAGGTAGGATCTTCATATTGCTGTGCTTTTACCTCGGCTACCAATGATGATTCTGATGTATTATATACAGTAACACCTCCATCATCAGAGTCTAACAATCTGATTCTCATATTGACTAGCTGAACCACTTCTATCAGGACCCAAACCGAAGGTCCATGACAGGCACCCGGTACCTTACTCAACTGAGTACCAACATAACATATCTTTCTTATCGTACTATCATGGGTAAATGGTCCAACTTTTGTTCCACAACTTGCTTGACTTCAAAACGTAGCACACGACTATCATACGACAAAAGTAACTCATAGAATAACCTCCTTATCATGTTAAGAACCATATTCTCACCATAAAGCACATTTTATAACATTCCAAACTTGTCGAATTTCGACGAAATTTATTTTCTTCAATTGGTTTAGCTTCTATGATTTCCAATACTTTTGGTACTTGTTATTCATGATCTTAAATATTTGAAACCTCCAAGGTAACATGATTAACTTACTTTATGTACTTTCAAATATGATCTAATTTCTAAGCTTGCATCAATTGACTTACGAATCTCATGAACGAAGATATGGGGTGTAACTTCATTCCTCCCTTTGGAACATTCGTCCTCGAATGTTAACTGATGCACTTATTAGTCCCATAACCTATAGCTCTTACAAATATTTTAATTTTGTCCTTGCCATCTACGTAATTGTTCTGTGAATAAATCCAAAAGTCAAGGCATTCCCCCCTTTAGGTCTCTTTCTCACACCACCAATTGTTGTCCGAATTCTTCCAATCATGTAATTGTTGCTACCTTTTGTCACACAGATTGTATGACTTTGTCCTTGTATATGCGTCTACAACTCTTCTCTCATTTTCCCTCCTACTTTTAGTCAATGCCTAGGCCTCACTTGGGGAACATATATACAGAACTTTGACAAGTTGTACCTCTGGGCATCTATAGGTGTACTAAAGTTCTTCGCAAGGTACTTGTTGACAATTAGGACACTAGGCTACAAATTCTGCAATAGATTTCTTCATGTTATCCCACCAATACTGCTCCTTAACATCATGATACATCTTTGTCGAGTTGGATGGATGGAATATCGGGATTGATGAATCTCAATCATAATATTCTCTCTCAACCCTGCCATATTAGGCACACATAATCGACCTTGGTATCTCAGTGCCCCGTCTTCTCCAATCTCAAAAGCCGTAATTTTACGCTGCTGGATGCTCTCTCTTAGTGGTACTAAGGTAGGATCTTCATATTGTCGTGCTATTACCTCGGCTACCAAAGATGATTCTGATGTGTTTTGTACAGTAATACCTACGTCAACAGAGTCTAACAATATGATTCTCATATTGGCTAGCTGAGGAATCTCTTTAGTCAACCCCTGTCTACCTGCCTCAATATGTACTAAGCTTCCCATTGACTTACGACTGAGAGCGTCTGCCACAACATTGGCTTTACCGGGATGGTACAATATATCGGCATCATAATCTTTCAGTAATTAAAGCCACCTACACTGCCTCAAATTCAACTCCTTCTGCTTGAAGATGTATTGTAAACTCTTGTGATCTGTGTAGATGTCAACATGGACGCCGTATAAGTAGTGCCGCCATATCTTCAAAGCATACATTCTGCAGCCAATTCCAAATCATGGGTCGGGTAATTCTTTTCATGCTTCTTCAATTGTCTTGATGCATAAGTAATCACCTTCCCATGTTGCATCAATACGCACCCCAAACCTATACCTGAGGCATCACAATATACCACATAACCTTCTGTTCATTATGGGAGAGTGAGCATTGGTGCATATGTCAATCGATTATTTAACTTCTGAAAACTTCGTTCACAAGAATCACACAACTGGAACTTAGTAGCTTTCTGCGTTAACTTAGTCAATGGTGTTGATATAGAGGAAAACCCTTTTATAAATCGCCTATAATATCCTGCTTACCCCAAGAAGTTGCGGAGTTCTGATGGTGTTGTAGGTCTCGGCCAATTCTGTACTGTGTCGATCTTTTGAGTGTCGGCACTAATACCTCGTCGGATATCACATGGACAAGGAATACTACTGAGTTCAAAAATAATTCACATTTGGAGACCTTAGCATATAACTTACGATCCTGAAGCGTCTGTAATACTATCTGCAAGTGGCCCGCATGTTCCGCCTCTGAATGAGAATACACCAAAATGTCATCAATGAATACGATCATGAACACATCAAGATTGGGCCTGAATACAGTATTCATGAGATCCATAAAAGGTGCTGGGGCATTTGTTAGCCCGAACAACATCACCAAGAACTCAAAGTGCCCATATCTTTCCCGAAAGGCCGTCTTTGGAATATCCTTCTCCTTAACCCTCACCATATGATACCCCGAACGTAAGTCAATCTTGGAGAAATACTTGGCACTCTGGAGTTGGTCAAACAGACCATCAATCCTTGGAAGTGGATACTTGTTCTTTATATTAAACTTATTCAACCGTCAATAATCGATACACATCCTTAACGACCCGTATTTATTCCGCACGAACAGGACTGGCACACCCCAAGGTGAAGTTCTAGGCCTAATGAATCCCTTATCCAGCAAGTCCTTCAATTGTGCCTTCAACTCTTACAACTCTGCCGGGGCCATCCTGTATGGAGGAATAGATATGGGTTGAGTGTAAGGCAACACATCAATGCTAAACTCAATCTCTCTTTCAGGAGGAAGACCTGGGAGTTCATCTGGTAAAACATCTGGTAATTCATTTACCACGGGGATTGATTGTAGAGTAGGCGGGTTTGCCTACGCATAACGCGAACGAGATGATAAATGCAACCTTTTTAGATCATCTTCCTTGCCTTAAGGTAGGAAATAAACCTACCTTTCGGTGTAGCAATGTTCCCCTTCCATTCGGTGGCGGGTTCATCAGGAAATTGAAACCTAACCATCTTCGTACGATAATCAACTTGCATAGCATGAGGAAAACCACTCATTTCCCATTATCACATCGAAATCAACCATTTCTAATTCAAATAAATTCTTCAAGGTTTGACGACTACAAATCATCACTATGCAACCTCTATATACCCTTCTAGCAATCACAGAATCTCATATTGGAGTAGATGCCGCAAGTGGTTTAGTTATCAATTCAGGTTCAACGCCAAACTTATTAGCCACAAAGGGTGTAACATAAGATAATGTAGATCGCGGATGAATCAACTCATATACATTGTAAGAAAACACAGACAATATACCTGTAACAACATCCGGAGACGACTTGAGATCCTGTCAACCTATTACAGCATAGGTTTGATTTTGAGCACCACTCGAACTCGGCACTACACCTCTACCTCTACCAAGACCTGTAGACTGCTGAAAAGCACGTGCTGGAGGTCGAACTGATGAGGAAGAACCAGACATAGATCCAGTCGGCTGAGCCATACCACCACCTTCTCTATTAGGACAATCCCGCATCATATGACCGGGCTATCCGAAATAATAGCATGCATTAGAACCTCGACGGCACAGTCCAAAGTGGGCCTTGCCGTACTTATCACAACGGGGTGTTGGGGGTCTCGTCTAACTAGTATCCCTATGATATTGCAAGCCTGATGCCCACAGACTCTTACTTGGACCAGAATAGGTAAATCGATCATACCGAGGCCTCTAAAACTGTGGAGGAGCACTAGCTACAGGTGGCACCGAAATCCTCGAAGACTAGGGCCTGACACTGCCTTAGAAGTCATGAGAATACCCTACAAATCTCGGCATCTTATGTTGGCCCCTATCCTGCTCCCTATCTTCCCTTTGCTGGTGCTTACGATCCTCTACGGTCTAGGCATAAGTTTGAATATGGGAAATATCCATGCCCTCCACTAAGGAGGTTGTCATGCACGCATTTATGAGATGTGGTCCCAACTCGTTCATGAACATATGCACCCTATCACTCATCTCGGCCACCATATGGGGAGCATACTGAGATGACCCAAGGGTCATCTCGTATAATTTAGCAAAAACTGTGTTTCGAGGCCCTAAAGCCTCCGTTAATATCACCTCGATGTGCATGCACAGACCGAGCGTGTAGCTAGGAAGTTTTTATGTGGAAATGTGTTGAACTGTTGAATTTATGATAATTAATGGAATAAAGTTTACTTTGGTTAACATTTTTGGTAAACAGACCCGGACCCGTGATTTGACGGTCCCGGAAGGTCCGTGGGAAAATATGGGACTCAGGCGTATGCCCGGAATCGAATTTCGAGGTCCCAAGCCCGAGAAATGAATTTTTAAAGATAATTGTTTTTTGAAAATAATTAAGATTTTTTAAAAACGAATATTAATGTGAAAGCCGTGTTACCGGGCCCGTATTATGGTTCTAGAGCCCGAAAAAGGGTTAATGTATGTTATCTGAGTTATCTGTAAAGTTTTGGTGTAAAAGGGACTTGAAATGGCGTGTTTCGGATCAAAATTGGAATATTTAAGCCTTATGAAGTTTTAAGAAAATTGTATGAGTTTTGAGGTTTAATTCATTGATTTTGATGATATTTTGGTGATTTCAGTTCATGAATAAGTCCGTAGGATGATTTGGGAATCGTGTGTGTTTTTGGTTTTGGACCCCGAGGGCTCGGGTGAGTTTCGGGTAGGTAACGAAAAGCTAAAGGTTAGAAAAAAATCTGGTGTTTTAAGCTGGTTGCTGGTGTCAGGTACATTGCTCTATGCGATTGCATAGGTCCTTCTGCGATCGCATAGGCTTAATCAAGGGGGGTATTTTGGTTGCACTATGCGATTGCATTCTATTCTCCGCGATCGCATAGTGTACCAATGGCTCTGGGTGGGGGCTGGGTGATCCTTCTCTACGGTCGCACCTTTTACTCTGCAATCGCAGAGATCTGTGGACTGGTCTTCTGCGATCGCAGCCTTCCTCCTGCAGTCGCATACTAGTAGGTCCTTAAGCTCTACGATCGCAGCCCTTCTTCCGCGATCGCAGAGAACAAAATAGCCCAGCCATTTTAAAAGCCCCAAAACAGAAACATTACGGGATTTCTTCCATATTTCACCACTCTTCTTCCTCCCCACTTCCCTTAGGCGATTTTAGAAGACTTCCATCACCATAGCTCCATAGGTAAGTGTTCTTAACATCATTTCTTCTCACTTTCATCAACTAATCACTAGAATCTAGGCCTAAAATCATGAAAACAAAGTAGAAATTAGGGGATTTGGGTAGAGTTAGGGTTTATGGTATTTTGGGTAATTCAACCTCAATTTGGGGGCGGATTTCAAAACAAATCATATATTTGAACTCGTGGGGGTATGGGTGATCGGGTTTTGATCCGAGCCTCATGTTTGGACCGAGCGAGCCCAGGGTCGAATTTTGGTATTTTGGGAAGAATGATAGGAAATGGATAAGTAGGCTATGTGATCAATTTATTGAGTCGTTATTGATATACTTAACTTAATTATGTCTAGATATTGTTGTTCCAAAGTTTAACTCCAAAGGAAAGGCGATGTTAGAGGCTTGATTGCTATTTTTGGATCCGAGGTAAGTGTCTTGCCTAACTTTGGTGAGGGAATAGGTATCGTAGGTTATGTGCTAAGTTTTTATCATGTTCAATGCATAGTGAGGTGACGAGTACCTATGCATTGAGTTTCAATCATGCTCGTGAGTCCATTTTTGATGAAATTCTTGTCCTTACTTCCATATCCATTGTATTATGAATTTATCTCTACTTGGAAGTTGATTTTTTTTGAAAATCCTCGTTGATGAACTTGTGATGTAATGGTCCTATTGAGAACCCAACTGTAAAGGATATACTTGTAAAGGTTGGTTAGTTGAGACCCTTGTCAGGAAATTTGTTATGATAATGACTGATATTTTCCCCTTGCCGGACGATCATGATTTGTGATTCCACTATGCTGCATTTCTTGCCATTTTGATAATTGTCACTGCATTTGTGAGGAGGAGTGTAAAGCACGAAGGGCGATGCCGTTCCATGATTTACAATGATTACATCATACATTCCATAGTGAGGAAAAGAGTAAAAGCACGAAGGGTGATGCCGTGCCATGATTTACATTGATTACATCATATATTGCATAGTGAGGAAGAGAGTAAAAGAACGAAGGGTGATGTCGTGCCATGATTTATATTTAAACGCGCGAAGGTTGATGCCGTGCCATTATTACATTGCATTACATGATACATTGCATTGTGAGCAAGAGAGTAAAATCACGAAGGGTGATCTCGTGCCACACTTTATATTTAAAAGCACGAAGGTTGATATCGTGCCATTATTACATTGCCATACATGATACATTGCATTGTGAGGAAGAGAGTAAAAGCACGAAGGGTGATGTCGTGCCATGATTCATGTTATCTTACATCGTACATTGCATCGTGAGGAAGAGAGTAAAATCACGAAGGATGATGTCGTGTCATTTATTACGTTTCTGGCATTATATTTGTTTCATTAGCATATTTCTGATAAATTGTCTTCTTGTCTGTTCCTATGTACTTAATTAACTTCTCCATCTCACTTGTTGCCCCCTTTGTGTGCTCCCGTATCCCCCTACATATCTGTTTATCTTTTGCTTTGTTTTCCACGATATTTGTTGTAGAATAGGACATGTTAACGTTTGTTGTCAAGTCTAGCCTTGTCACTACTTCGGCCGAGGTTAGGCTCAGCAGTTACTCAGTACATGGGGTCGGTTGCACTGATGCTACACTGCACATCTTATTGTTGTGCAGATCCTGCACTCGAACCCAGTGGACATCGTTGAGGGAGTCACCTTCATTCCACCCCAGAGGCTTCAAGGTATACCACTGACGTTCGTGGACCTTGGCGTCTCTCCTATCCCTAGTTCCTGTATTTCTGTCTTGTCTTTCCTCTAGTTCTCAGAGATAGTCATGTATTTCCTTTCAGACTCTCTATTTAGTACTCCTATAGACAGTTCATGAGTTTGTGCCTCCAGGTTTTGGGGAATTACCGCGACGTTGTATTGTGATGTCTTTGCTTAGCTTTGAAACTTTATCTATTTCCGCTGTTAAATTTTGAACTGTTTTTAGCTTATTCTGTTAATTTCGGTGTTATTATGTTAGCTTAACTGTACACATTGGCTTGTCTAGCGGGTTCAACGTTAGATGCCATCACGGCCCAAAGGTGGGATTTCGGGTCGTGACAAGTTGGTATCAGAGATCTAGGTTGCTTAGATCTCACAACTCACGGACAACTTGGTAGAGTCTGAGGGATCGGTACGGAGACGTCTGTATGTATCCTCCAGAGGCGGTAAAGTTAGGAATAACTCCACATTTCTTTATCTCGATCGTGCGAATTTATTCTATCATTGATGATTGAACTTGCCTACTCTTGTCCTTTCACTAATCTCGACAACACGCGAAGCGTCTACGACCGAACAAGAGAGGAAGCCCCTATGGCAGCTACTATCAAGGGAAGAGACAGAAGCAGAGCGCAGTCTAAAGCTAGAACATCATCACTTATTGTACAGTCTCAAATGGATCTAGATGCGGAGGTTCTAGCTCGGTCAGTATATGTTGAACTAGTTCAGATTCCGGAAGGATTTATAGCTACTCCATGGTTTCATGATGCACTAGTCCATTTATTGAGGTTGGACAAGTTACCAAACAAGTTCCACTCTATTTCAGTGGTATATCTTTTGAAGACCCATATGATTTTCTTGACCGCTTCCATGAAGTATTGCACACCATAGGAATAAGTGTAAAGCAACGAGGTTGATTTATATGAGCTGTGAAGTTTAACATCGTGGATTATCAGGTATTGTGACCTATGATTTCGTGCCACGTGGAGGGGGGGGAGTCCACTGTCAAGGAATAGATTGCGAGGCCGCGTGTCATATTGGTTGTGGCTTGGAATGTATAAAGTCGGGGATTTTTGCAAGAGATAAAGTTGGGAATTTCGGTATGTCTACCTCCTTGATAACCCTATACCTCAGTACTAGAGGAGTTATTCAAACAACTTGAAGTCTACAAAAGTCTGCTCAGGGTGGAAGTCACGGCTGCGTCAAGTCATTCGACGGTATCAGAATATGTCATCAGGTTTGGAAGACTCAGGGCAGGATGATACTTTATGTCGGCTAGTGGTAAAAATTTCCCTAGACTTGGGAGAGTCATATTTCATCAGAGCACTCAGGCTACGTGCCCCCCTTTCAGCTACAACTCAACTACATAACCACCTGGGGAGATAGGAGTCGCAATGTCGGAAGTGGAGGTTAGATTCCTAGAGGTGGAGACCCAGTCTATTGATACATTTTCTATGGTATGGATGAGGTCGTTACATTAAATGATTTCATTAAAAGAACAATCTCTAATTATTATAAAGTGATGATTTTCTAAACTTAATTCGGTTATGCTTATCTAATAAAATTCTTCTAATATGCTTCTCTTTCGGGTGAGCTTCGTAACTCAAAAATCTACTTATGTGAATACTTGTATTGAGAAATTCTATGTTAATAACTGTGTTTACCATTAAGTGTTGAAAATTTTCTTAACGGAAAATATTTAAATGAAGGAAATTGAATGTTTCGAGTTTAACGATAAGCATATTACTTGTGATTCAGAATCGAGGACGAGATCCTCGCGTGTTACAATTATTTGGTATATTTAGACCGGATCTTGAGGCGCGGTGGAAGTTATGTAAGGATGAGATCCTTATGATGGAAATTCTTGTGTTTAAATTCTCCCTTGTGAATTAAATTTTGTTTCTTTTTACTATAAGTACTGGTAGGAAGTCATTCTTGTTAAAGACTTATGTATAAGAATAGGAGTAATAATAATAATATTAATAAATAAATAAACCAATTAACCATCTATGCATAATTTGCTAAATTCGTGCTATGATTATGGAGCCTTAACTTACAAGGTAGGTGCCCACTCCAGGTGGCGTTAGATGAGGCACGTTATTTTGGGTAATTATGAGGTCTTCAAGAATCGTATCTCGATATCAGTATTGTGAAGGAATTGGAGGAGCAGTTACAGGATTTGTTGGGTAAAGACTTCGTTAGGCCTAGTGTTTCTCCTTGGGGTGCTCCAGAGTTGTTTGTTAAGAAGAAAGATGGCTCAATCAAGATGTGTATTTACTGCTGGCAATTGAACAAGGTTACTATTAAGAATAAGGGTCATTTGCCGAGGATTGACGATTTATTAGACCAGCTTCAGGGTGCTACAGTGTTCTCCAAGATTGATCTGAGATCTGGGTACCATCAGTTGAGGATTAGGGCGTCTGATGTCCCTAAGACAGCCTTTCGCACTCGTTATGGGCATTATGAGTTCTTGGTGATGTCATTTGGATTGACAAATGCCCCACCTATTTTTTATGGAGCTGATGAACCGAGTGTTCAGGCCTTATTTGGACTCGTTCGTTATTATTTTCATTGATGATATTTTGATATATTCGCGCAGCTGAGAGGAGCATGAGCAGCACCGTAGAGTCATCCTCAAAACTCTGAGGGATAGTCAGTCGTACGCCAAATTCTCCAAGTGTGAATTTGGTTGGGTTCAGTTAAATTTCTAGGCCATGTGGCTTCATCAGGGGGTATTCAGGTGGATCCCAAGAAGATTTCAACAGTTAGAGATTGGCCCAGGCCCACTTCAGCTACAGAGATTCGGAGCTTCTTGGGTTTAGCAGGGTATTATCGCCAATTTGTGGAGGGCTTTTCATCCGTTGCAGCCCCGATGACCAGGTTGATTCAGAAGAGTGCCCAGTTCAGGTGATCTGATGTGTGCGAGGCGAGCTTTCAAATGCTCAAGACAACCTTGACCACGGCACCAGTGTTGGTTTTGCCCACAGGTTCAGGATCGTATACCATGTATTATGATGCTTCACGGGTTGGGCTTGGTGCAGTGTTGATGCAGGATGGCAAGGTTATAGCATATGCTTCTCGTCAGTTAAAGGTCCATGAGAAGATATATCCAATTCATGACTTGGAGTTAGCAGCTATTGTGCATGCATTAAAGATTTGGAGGCATTATTTGTATGGTGTGCCATGTGAGGTGTTCACGTATCATAAGAGGTTACAGTATATGTTCAAACAAAAGGAGTTGAACATGAGGCAGAGGATATGGTTAGAGTTGCTGAAGGATTATGATATTACCATTCTTTATCATCCGGGGAAGGCTAATGTGGTGGCCGATGCTTTGAGCCGGAAGTCAGCTAGTATGGGTAGTCTTGCCTATTTATCAGTCAGAGAGCGACCTCTTGCTTTGGATGTTCAGGAGTTAGCCAACCGATTTGTGAGATTGGAGGTTTCAGAGACTGGCAGTGTTTTGTCCCATATTGTAGCCCATTCTTCCTTATATGACCATATTCGGGCCAAGCAGTATGATGATCTCTATTTATGTGTTCTTGGAGATAGAGTCAGGAACGGAGATGCCAAGCAGGTTACAGTTGATGTTGAGAGAGTTTTGAGGATGCAAGGACGGATTTGTGTACCAGATGTGGATGGTATTCGTGAGTTGATATTACAGGAGGCCCACAGTTCTCGATATTCCATTAATCCGGGTGCCGCAAAGATTTACCAAGACTTGCGGCAGCCTCCGTTAATTTCTCCTCGATGTGCGTGCACATCCCGAGTGAATAAACGGGAAGTTTTTATGTGGAAATGTGTTGAACTGTTGAATTTATGATAATTAATGGAACAAAGTTGACTTTGGTTAACATTTTTGGTAAACGGACCCGGACCCGTGATTTGACGGTCCCGGAGGTTCCGTGGGAATATATGGACTCGAGCGTATGCCTATAATCGAATTCCGAGGTCCCAAGCCCAAGAAATAAAATTTTAAAGAAAATTGTTTTCTGAAAATAATTAAGGTTTTCTGAAAATGAATATTAATGTGAAAAACATGTTACAGGGCCCGTATTATGGTTCCGTAGCCCGGTACAGGGTTAATGTATGTTATCTGAGTTATCTGTAAAGTTTGGTGTAAAACGGACTTGAAATGACGTGTTTCGGATCAAAATTGGAATATTTAAGCTCTATAAAGTTTTAAGAAAATTATATGAGTTTTGAGGTTTAATTCATTGATTTTGATGATATTTTGGTGATTTCAGTGCATGAATAAGTCCATAGGATGATTCGGGAATCGTGTGTGTTTTTGGGTTTGAACCCCGAGGGCTCGGGTGAGTTTCGAGTAGGTAGCAGATTGCTAAAGGTTAGAAAAAAATCTGGTGTTTTAAATTGGTTGTTGGTGTCAGGTACATTGCTCTATGCGATCGCATAGGTCCTTCTGCTATCGCATAGGCTTAATTGAGGGGGGTTGTTTGGTTTCACTATGCGATCGCATTCTATTCTCCGCGATCGCATAGTGTACCAATGAACCTGGGTGGGGGCTGGGTGATCCTTCTCTACGGTCACACCTTTTAGTCCGCGATCGCAGAGGTCTGTGGACTGGTCTTCTGCGATCGCAGCCTTCCTCCTGCGGTCGCATAGTAGTAGGTCCTTAAGCTCTGCGATCACAGCCCTTCTTCCACAATCGCAGAGAACAAAATAACCCAGCCATTTTAAAAGCTCCAAAACAGAGACATTACGGGATTTCTTCCATATTTCACAACTCTTCCTTCTCCCCACTTCCCTTAGGCGATTTTAGAAGACTTCCATCACCATAGCTCCATAGGTAAGTGTTCTTAACATCATTTCTTCTCGCTTTCATCAACTAATCACTAGAATCTAGGCCTAAAATCATGAAAACAAAGTAAAAATTAGGGGATTTGGGTAAAGTTAGGGTTTATGGGATTTTGGGTAATTCAATCTCAATTTGGGGTCGGATTTCAAAACAAATCATATATTTGAACTCGTGGGGGTATGGGTGATCGGGTTTTGGTTCGAGCCTCGTGTTTGGACCGAGCAGGCCCGGGGCCAAATTTTGGTATTTTTGGAAGAATGCTAGGAAATGGATAATTAGGCTAAGGGGTCAATTTATTGAGTCGTTATTGATATACTTAAGTTAATTATGTCTAGATATTGTTGTTCCGAAGTTGAATTCAAAAGGAAAGCCGGTGTTAGAGGCTTGATTAATATTTTTGGACCCGAGGTAAGTGTCTTGCCTAACTTTTGTGAAGGCATAGGTATCGTAGGCTATGTGCTAAGTGTTTATCATGTTCAATGCATAGGTGAGGTGACGAGTACCTATGCATTGTGTGTCAAGCATGCCCGTGAGTCCATTTTTGATGAAATTCTTGTCCTTACTTCCATATCCATTGTATCATGAATTATCTCTACTTAGAAGTTGATTGTTGTTGAAAATCCTCGTTGATGAACTTGTGATGTAATGGTCCTATTGTGGACCCAACTGTGAAGGATATACTTGAAAAGGTTTGTTATAGCTGAGACCCTTGCCGGGCAATTTGTTATGATAATGACTGGTATTTTCCCCTTGCCGGGTGATCATGATTTTTGATTCCACTATGTTGCATTCCTTGCCATTTTGATAATTTTCATTGCATTGGTGAGGAAGAGTGTAAAGAACGAAGGGTGATGTCGTGCCATGATTTACATTGATTACATCATACATTGCATAGTGAGGAAGAGAGTAAAAGCACGAAGGGTGATGCCATGCCATGATTTATATTTAAAAGCATGAAGGTTGATTTCGTTCCATTATTACATTGCCATACATGATACATTGCATTGTGAGGAAGAGAGTAAAAGCACGAAGGGTGATGCCGTGCCATGATTTATATTTAAAAGCACGAAGGTTGATGCCGTACAATTATTACATTGACATACATGATACATTGCATTGTGAGGAAGAGAGTAAAGCACGAAGGGTGATGTCGTGCCATGATTCATGTTATCTTACATCGTACATTGCATCGTGAGGAAGAGAGTAAAAGCACGAAGGGTGATGTCGTGTCATTTATTACATTTCTGGCATTATATTTGTTTCATTAGCATATTTCTGATAAATTGTATTCTTGTCTGTTCCTATGTACTTAATTAACTGCTCCATCTCACTTGTTACCCCCTTTGTCTGCTCCCGTATCCCCTTACGTATCTGTTTATCTTTTTCTTTGTTTTCCACAATATTTGTTGTAGAATAGGACAGGTTAAGTTTGTTGTCAAATCTAGCCTCGTCACTACTTCGTCCGAGATTAGGCTCGGCACTTACTCAGTACATGGGGTCAGTTGTACTGACGCTACACTGCACATCTTATTGTTGTGCAGATCCCGCACTCGGACCCAGTGGACAGCGTTGAGGGAGTCACCTTCAGTCCACCCCAGAGGCTTCAAGGTATACCGCTGACGTTCGTGGGCCTTGGCATCTCTCCTATCCCTAGTTCCTGTATTTGTGTCTTGTCTTTCCTCTAGTTCTCAGAGACAATCATGTATTTCCTTTCAGACTCTATATTTAGCACTCCTATAGACAGTTCGTGAGTTTGTGACTCCAGGTTTTGGGGAATTACCGCGACATTGTATTATGTTGTCTTTACTTAGCTTTGAAACTTTATCGATTTTCGCTGTTAAATTGTGAACTGTTTTTAGCTTTTTCTGTTAATTTCGGTGTTATCATGTTAGTTTAACTGTACACATTGGCTTGTCTAGCGGGTTCAACGTTAGACGCTATCACAGCCCGAAGGTGGAATTTTTGGTCGTGACACATACGTTGCTAAAGAATCAAACTGCATACTATACTCTCGCACACTCATATTACCTTGGCTAAGGTTCAAGAACTTATCAGCTCTAGCTTGTCGTATATCAACTGGCAAATAGTGACGAAGAAAGGCCTCAAAAAATTCTTTCCACACAGCTTGAGGAGCGTTCGGACCCCTGGATCTCTCCCAACTATCATACCAAATAACCACTAAATCCCGTAACCGATAAAATCCAACTCTACCGCCTCAGTATCAGTAGCATGAATAACCCATAGTGTACGATGAACCTGGTCAATAAAAGTCTGCGGGTCCTCCTTGGATGTGATCCGGTAAACTGGAGGGTCTAGATTAATAAAATCACAAACTCTAGTACTAGCTGGTTTATCAACTGCACTGGTATTCTGCATCTGAGCCTGAGCAGGTACCAAACTAGTCAACAACTGCACCGCACTCCGCATATCCTGGTTTGTAGTGCTAGACGGAGGAAGTAGTGGTGTTTGGTGCCTCCTAATATCCTCTGGAGGAGACGGAGTAGATGAGGTATGAGACGGCAACTCAACCTGAGCCTCACTTTGGCCTGCTCTGGCTTGAGGCATCTGACTGGTACCCTCTCCCGTAGCTTTATCAAGCCGTCTACTAATCGCTTTCTTCCTAGTCGAAGGCATTGCTGAAACAAAACAAGGTTAATATTAGATATGTAAACTAAAGACTCAACTCTACGCACGATCTAGATTCAGGAAGAAGGTAACAACCCTAGATGTCATGTAGTCTCCTGATTATAAATGTGGTGCACTACACATTCATAATCAAGACTCTACTAGACATGGCTCATAGACAACCCCTAGGTCAGACTTGCTCTGATACCAAGTTTTTCACGACCTAAACTGGAGGATCATGACTAGCACCCGGTCCATACTTCCCGAGCACCAACGTCCATTTTATCTAACCTTCCTTATTATCTTTAAGGGCCGACGAGATCAATATAAATGGTAGATATGGATCATGAACAACGAACAATGAGTGATAATGTCATGAACATACATAACATGAGATGACAAGGCTACCAAGAAACTACATATAAGGTATGAGCTACAACGCTGCATGAAAGACTATACAACAAAAATTAGCCAACAAGGCATACCAAACTATACATGAGTCAACACCTGTCTTGAGCCTCTAAAGGAGCATAAGTGCTGCAACATTGTCGGAACAGGGCTCCGACATACCCATAATGTCTTTAACAAAAATACGTATCAAGACCACGGCATGTCCGGAGAAGGGATCTCGCCAATAATCGCTAAACTGGGAAGCCTACTATGGTGGGGGAGCTGCGTCTACCTATCTAACAGGACATGCAACATGACATGCAACGTCCACAAACAAAAAGGACGTCAGTATGAATAAAATACTGAGTATGTAAGGCAGGAAATCATAAGTAAGAACAGTAATGTAAACAGGGATAGAGAATATACAACCTCTAACATTTGGGTACCTCTAAGGGATACTAACATGAAATATGTGATACATGCATATATATATATATATATATATATATATATATATATATATATATATATATATACATAAACTTTTAAAACATACGCCTTTGTGGGAAACATAATCATCATATCTTACCCGGCCGTAATAGGCTCAGTAAAATGTACCCGGCCACGTGGAGCTCGGTAAAAACCAACTGATCAGTGGTTGCACAATAGATATCGTACCCGGCCTATGGGCTTGACTTCGCCAGGGGAAGTGGCATTGTCATAATTTGCTGAAGTGTCTGAAGGCTATAACTATTTTCACGAGTATGGGATTGGGTGAAACTTCATGGAAGTGTGAAGGAAGTCAAGAGAAAGCTTTAGGAACAGACATCGCCTTATTCGGAGTTCGGATTAGTGAGAAGGGATCATTATAATTCTCTAGCCAAAACATGTCTACTAGAGAATCTTGGACTTTTTTATTTTAAGCATATATAACGGGCGCAGAGGTGTTGAAGCTCAGTCACCCTCCCCCGTGCGTGTTTCCACCAAGCCGCACCAAGTGAGCTACCTTGAGGGGGAACCTCAAGGGCCTTCCTGGACATCTCAAAGGGGTTTCTTAGGTATCCATACGAGCTTGGGAACTCTATGGACGACGCGACACCTCAGGGTTAGTGTTGGGAACACAACGGGTGCCGGAGGCTTGACGTGTGGGCGATTATGCCCTATGGGCGACCGAAATAGTGGATAAAGACCTCTATGCCGATTGGATACTTGAAGAACCTATCTTAGGGGCCTCATGTGTCGACTTGTGAGCATAGCTTGGGTTCAGATATTCGAGCAAGGGTCTGTTGGTCTAGATGTGCAGTTGTGGGGTGACACTGCACTATGTGGGATGGAAGTGTGTGGCGAGGGCTATGTTTGGCCATGCCATAAGACATCCATGGGCATTCTATGAAAGACACACATGACAGAGGCCAAGGACTAAAGGTTGCTTTACTCGTGTGAAGCACAAGCTGGGTGCGGATGCACGAGGCGAGTGTCAAGCTTGAGGATTGGACTGTGCACGCGAGAGCGATGCTCAGTGCTAGGTGAGAGACGGACATGTGCTTAGCTAGCCCCGGGTGTGCACATGGATGAGATTCAACAGATGAGAAGCGCCACAACTAGTCGAGGCCATGAACCAAGACCTCAGACAGTGCGTCACAGTTGAAGTAAGCCTCCTGGGAAAGCTTCACCACATGCACAAGATCGTGCTAGAAAACCTGGGAAAGATGAAAGGCTGGATTGTAGTGTGGGGTGACTACAGGCGCCGCACGGGCTATTTGGTGCCGCTGACGTCCGGGAAAAGGTTGGCTCATGACAACAGTATTGCGTTTATTTATATGAAATTAAATGTATTTAACTAAAATAATACAAATTCATTTGATAAAGGTAAAAAATGGAGGCACGTAGCGAAAGAGATTTTCTATGGGTGAAGAAAACAATATGTCATGCAAATTCAGCAAGATTATTTTGTTCAAGAAATCAATCAAGAAAATAACCCGAAAGACCAAAATTCTATACTCCTTTTAAAGCAGTAAGATCATTCCAATGTGTTATATTTTACTATGATAGTTTATTTAGTATTTTACCATTTAAAGTCGTCGTTCTTCCTCTTTTTTACTCTCTCTTTATTCTCCTTTTCTTTTTACCTAATATTGTTTCTCTTTTCTTTATACGATGAGAGGGCATTACAACAGCTCATATGTATGTTGGCAGAGGATCTCATTCTTGTACCGAGGTGAACTATTTAACTAATTATCTTTGCTACTTTTATTTATTTATTTATGTTTAAATCATTTCTTATGGCATTTGATTATATTGGACATCTATATAGAGCATTAATATGAGAGCTTCCACAGAAAAAAAAATCTTTTTCATCAAGCCAAATTCTAAAGAGCTAATGCTCTTCCTATAGCACCAACTAAAAGCGGAATTTCGTTGTAAAAATATTATTATATTCTAAAATACACGTCAATACGCGTAGAAATGTGTAAAAATTGAATTTTATTCCGATTCGGAGTTTACAAATTTCATTTCATCAATCTGATTTATATTCATTAATATGGTAAAATCTATACAAATCTATTAACATAGTGGAATTTATTATGCATATATTATAAATAAGATGCAAGTCTGGCCTCAATATTGTACTCATTTGCAAGATTTTGAAGAGACTTCTATTGAATTTATCATCCTCTAATTTCTCTTGCTTCAAGATGTAAACTTTTTTCGATCTCTTTTCTCTTTCTATTTTCTAATTTATCACTCCATTTTTTTTAATCTAAACACTTTGTTTTATGTATGAATTTAGGTCCCAAAACAGTGATCTTTCAGAAAATAACCATGAGAAGGTTTCACAAATTTCTGATTACCATGACTCCCAAGTCTATAATTTTATATCTCAAGAACCCTCCGAGCAGCACAGGTATTTCTTTTTTTTATTTTACAATTAAATAAATTCTTCACAAAAAAAAAATTCGAGATATAAAGCAGTGTGTACCGTATATGTAAATTTGTATATTAGAACATTAATATTCACTTCAAACTCATTGACTTTAGATCTCGAATCGGGCTTTGTCTCTCTCCTATGACCTAAAAAAGTATGTTAAACAAATTGATATAGTCTCCTTACTAATTCCTTTTGGATTCGCAATTTTAAAAAGGTTAAGAATTATAAATATAGAGATTTATTTATTTATTTGTCTTATCAGCCTTTTGTGAAATTCAAAACCTCATATATTTTTCTTACTACAACAAAAAGTAATCACAGTTGGTGTTGTTGTTATTGTTTTTGGCATATAAATGTTAATTTTTAATTAATAATAATACAAAAATATTTGATACGATGAAAAGTTTAAAGTTACCAGCGTGACAATTGCACCTTTTAGTTAGCCAAATTCTTAATAAACTAGTGGGTTATTTATATCTTTTTTTATTCTATTTTTTGGTTCTTCTTTTGTATCATCCAACAGCCATATGAACATCATCAGATTCATCGCACATATGTTCAAGTCGCATCAGATCAATTTGTGTTGAATCAACGTGACATGTATTCTTCCTCAAGGTATTAAATATTCTTTCACACATATGATAATCTACACTCAACTTCTATGTATAATTTATGCATATTTTTATCCTTGACAGGCCAATGTTTAATCATTTACTATCCGACCAAATTTATCTCTAGAGGTATTTTCTTTTGAAATCTTATCATTTTTCTATTTACAATTTTTAGAATATTTACCTATTTATACTACATTATAAACTTATTTATCCCCGTAGAGGAATTATCACTTAATACATTAGACTCCGATCTTACCCATTTTCTCTCCTTCTTATACTTAAACACTAATGTCAATCAAAAATTTTGTAATCTCAATAATTTTTCATATATCTGAAACAATCAAAGCAATAAGAAAATACATACAAACTAAGTTCCTCCATCACCCACAATTACAATTATAAAGCAAAATGTTGATTTGGGTAATCAACTTTGTTGCTTTAATATCATATATAGTGATGTTATCCCTAACATAAACAATATTCAATTTGAGTACATGGTCTATAAGCTCGTTCATAATCTAAAAGCATATCCAATTACTCGTCCCTATATATAATTAGTAAATTTGTCCGCACTTCCCGCAGTTAAATTAATGATGTGTTCCGTTTATAAATAATTGAATTAAGACAATGCTATTGAAATAATTATTTTATTATGAAAATTATGTTTATCTAATAAATAATTAAGTCTAAATCATTTTATAGAAATTAGTCTTGGTCTACTTCTTTGTCTCAAAATTCTACGCATTTCTAGTTAACAAGAACAGTTGTAGACACTTAAATATAACCCTCTCATCTCAATTTTGTTATTAACGGCTTGTTTGGATGGTTGTTACGTATCGTTTCATAGTGTATCATATCGTACTATATTTTATTGTACTGTATCGTTTGATAAATACAATACTTCGATAGATTGTGTCGTCTGTCATCATTTCATGATATCACGCACCAACAATATGAAGAATAAACTTGCAATATCATAAAGAAAAGTTATGATATATGGTAAAATTATTATATAAAAAGGTAGGGTAAATGATAAAATAAATTTTTTTAATAATAATGAAGGGAGAGATTGAGAGAAAAAGACAAGGCACGACGGGATCACACCAAATCGACCGTTACATAAAGTGGCACATTTCGTCGTTATGTAACGACGGATTTAACGATACAACATAATAAAATTTAAGTAACAATCAAAACAATCATATTTTTAAAGTAACAATACGATACAATACAATGGATAACAACCATCCAAACAAGCCGTAAGATATCTAGTAAATATTGTTAAAAGATTCTATTTTCACGCTTTATGTATTTTATAAAGAAAAACCAAAAACAAAAAACTTCCTTATGTATGTTCATTCAAAGTACTATTTATTGTCCCACCCTTCCTAGCTCTCTTTTCCTTTTCTTTACATTTTCTAATCTTCTTATTTTAATCAACTCAATTTTCATTTTTACTTCTATTGGATTTATGAAAAATTTAAAAACTCGGCTTTTTCCCTTTCGGTCAACTTTTCCTCATAATGCTCATGGTTTATGTGACATATTAAGAGATCCAATAGTTCTCACATGCCAATAAAATGCATAATTGAATGCTCGAATATTTCTCAAGTGTTATTTTCTTTTTATTTTTTCCTCTTTTCTTTTCTTTCTCATATTCAAACCCTCGAGCAAATGAGAAATTGTTATCCTTTCTTGAATTATCAAATTAATTACTCTTTTTTCCTACTAATCTTATAAAAAATTAAAAAAATCGATGTCTCTTGATTAATCATATGGTATTACAACACACCTATCTTCTAAATTAATAGAGAGAAGTCAAGAAAAATATGGCTTTAAGAGATACATAGTTGTAAATCACACAAAGAAGCGTAATAGATATGAAGAAATAAGCGAGATTGTCACGACCCAATTTCGGAGTCGTGATGGCGCATGTCGTGGAACCAGGCAAGCCGCTCTTTTTAACTAAGCTAAATTCAATTTCTCATAAAAATACAATTTTAAATGAATTTATTGATAATATTAAGAATCTGAAGTTTAAAAACAATGTTTGAAAACTAAATTTATACCTCCAACCCCGGATCCGGTGTCACTCAGTCATGAGCTACTATAACATAAAGAAAAAGAAAAGGAGAAATGGACAACATTGTCTCAAAATAAAGAACAAGAGGTAGAATAAGAAACAGAAGACGAGGTCGCGATCGCCAGTTGCTACCTTGACAACTCCAATGAAAACTCAGACAGCTGCTCAATATCCACTACCGGGTTCCGGTGTACCTGGATCTGCACACAAGGTGCAGAGGGTAACGTGAGTACACCAACTCACAAGTAACGAACCCAAACTATGTGCTGAGAAGTAGTGACGGACAAAACCTCAAAATTTTACTATAAACAATATACAAAATTTAGACTTGCTAAGAGTTTATCAGGATGAGTAAATATGCCAAGTATGCCAGTATACTCTACATGCCATCATAAAAATATATGTATTAAACTAGTGTGGATATGCACATAGTGCTCACAACTCTCCCACAGAAGTCCACTCAGTACTATATATGGCTCTCGGGCCCAGGGCAGTTCCATCCCGGAATATGCATAAACACTGGTGACCTTAGTCACTCCGTACTGAGGAAAAAGGCCAATCCATCCCCACGGAGAAGATCCATGCCCAGGGACGATCCATCCCTCACATCAATGAGCTCACTGGGGGTGTAAAGACTCCGGAGGGGCCCTAGTGGCCTAAGCGCCATATCAAGCCAACAAAGGCATGATTTAATATCACTGCGGTGTGCAGTCCAATCTCATAACTATCTCAATAACAGGCTCTCGGCCTCACTGAGTCATTACTCTTCAGTCTCACTCACATGGATCACAGATGCATCCATCAACCCGAAACGATGATAAGTATGCATATAATTAATAATACTGAGACTGAGATATGAAGTGATATGCTATAACGGGACTGAGTATATAAAATCAAATAATCAAAAAATGAGACAGTAATATACGGCCACTCGGGTCTCAGTATTTTCGACGTGAAGCCTAGCATTTATACTTAACATGATTTCTAACAGGTTCACAATTACCACATTAACAGAACTACATATATCATCAGAGAATAATCACTAAGAGGTACCATGGGATAAGCCAGGCCACAACTAATCGGTGCACGCCCGCACGCCCATCACTTGGCATGTGCGTCACCTCAACAATAATCATAAATCATTTAGCTCGGGGTTTCAAACCCTCAGAACCATGTTTGGAAACGTTACTTAACTCAAACCCGGCTAAAATACTATTCCGCAGTGCCTTTGCCTCTAAATCCGGCCTCCGAGTGCTCCAAATCTACCAAGTTCAGATTTTTATCATCAATTTATGCTTAAGGAATGAATTCCAATCGATGATCATCCGCAGGTGCGGTTACACCAGCACCAGCAACTTCAGTAGCAACACAAGCACTCCAAACTCCCCGTTAACCACTCAAAACCATCACGAGCCCCTCGCGACCCCAACCAAATATACCAACATCTCATATATGATCATTCAAACTTAGTTGCACTCCCGAAGCACTAAAAATAACACCAAAACACCAAATTCACATAATATTCAAGCCTAAGAACTTCGAAATTTATAAAATCCTCCAACAATGCTGAAACTATACAAAACAACTCCGATTGACTTGAAATTTTGCAGACATATCAAAAATGACATTACAAACCTGTTTCAACTATCGGAATTCCACTCCGACCCCGATAGCCTATTTCCCATTGCCGACCGAAAATCACCAAAAACTAACTTTCGCCAATTCAAGCCTAATTCTACACCGGTCCTCACCAAAATATTCTGAACACACTCTTAAGTCCAAAATCACCTAACGAAGCTATCCGAGCCATAAAATCCGCATTCCGAGGTCGTTTACTAATAAGTCAACTCTCAGTTGACTTTTCCAACTTCGAGGCTTTTTTTAAAGACTAAGCGACTAAACTCTCACTACAACCATTCCGATTTCAAGCCTACCAACTCTAACACATCGGTAACATTATAACCAACCTATGACAAGTCAATAACAATAATAATAAAAATAATACAATTTCTAGGGGACGACCGACCGGATCGTTACAGAGATAATCTCTTTAAAATATCAAAAGGCCATTAAAGGTACCAGAACACAAATCATATCAACTGTTTCTGGATGAGTAAAATAATCTTATTGTCTCAAATTGTCATTTGCTTTAAGCATGTGATAATACTTTCTCAATTCTTTCTAAAATAATGAAACAATAATCAAATTCAATGTAAAATTTATTACAATCGTCCCTAATTTTTTTTTAGAAGGCATTTTAATGTAAGACAAAAAGACAAAGTTATTATTACATATAAATGCACACTAAGCCTGGAACATAGTAAAACACCAACAATGAGAAGAAAAAAAAACTTATGTACAAAGATGAAATGGAGAAGAATGGTCAATGAAGAAAAAGAGACAATGAAAGAGAAGATTGTGCTTTAGTATTTATAGTAATCAAACTACAAGTAATAACTTATATTGAGAAATAGGAAAAGAAAATTTTGTGGTCAACATATAACGGATGCAATTTTTGAAGTTTATATCTGAATTTGAGGGAGTTCGGTGAAGATTCGAGTTGAATTTTGGTTAAAATTTTAGAATGAAACTCGAAATAGCAAACATAAGTAAATTATATATTTTTTGTATGTCAGTTGAACAATCAATATACAAAATATATACAACTAACATAATTATATACAAGTTGTATATAAATTATATGTAAAATTATAACTTTGGACCGACTCTGAACAAAAAAAAATTGTATTCCAGTTGTACATAAATCATAGATTTGTATACATTTTGTGAACAAAGTTTAGTTACT
>MDKI01172808.1:0-20660 GCA_005239505.1 Nicotiana paniculata
ACCTAGCGCCCACGGTAGCATGGGACGCTGTCCCCGGCTTGGAAATTTTATGCTTCCGGTTATTGTACCACAGGTAGCGCACCACACTAGCGTGGGCGCTACACTGTGGTAATTTTTCATTTTGTTCCCTTTTCGCTTCCAGCACCTTCATCTCATATTGCCTCCGGATGATTCCTACACATAAATACCACTAATTAACATAAATTATTACATTACACATCCAAAATCTACGAAACATGAGTAAAATGTGAGGCAATATGCATATAAATATACATACTTTAAGCCGAATATCAACACTCCACACTTAGACTCTTGCTCTCCCTCGAGCAATGGACCTATAAACCACACCCCAACAACGTACATCTCAACAGGAGGAGCAATTCAATTTTTCAATGATATACTCTACCGTTGACTATGATTAATATCGGCAATCAAGAATGAACATACGAAATTCACATTCTTCCCGTTTTAAACTTGACCATGTATAAAAAACTTAATTCAACCAATTCAAACAACTTATTCAATCACCCTACCTCAAGAGCCGACTCGTTACCACTAAGCGCCCTCAACTCGCACACTCACCCAAAAATATAAGTTCACAACATCATCAATCCATCGTGAGAACATGTGCCCTCACCAACAAACAAGAGAGTGAACGGAAGTCGCTCACTCTCACAAAGAATTCATATGCATCTTGTTGTCGTACCATAAGCTTGCCCGTAGTGTACATCTCTACTTATCTAATTTAGCCAAGTCCAGGACCAATTAGGACTTTATAGATTGTAATGTAGGCTAGGGGATGGGTAAGATAAATTTAGGAATAGTGACTAACCCTCCTAAACACTTTAATACAGTACACTCAAGAATCGAGCATGTTTTCTTCTCAACCAATTCACTCGCCAAAAATATATACAACCAAGCCCTTCCTTAATTAAGCACTTCTACATCCCAACTAGCACGAATTAGTAAGATTATGAGGTGTGTGTTTTTATTCTTCTTGACTATTAACATTAGTTGTATATTTTTTTTCTTGCAATTTTCTTTTCTTTTTCTTTTTCTCTACACACACTCCACACATTAAGGTTCATCGGCTAGCGGTATTTTCCACAACTTTAGTGCACTTTATGGGCCCTTTCATGGTTCCAGTCAAAAGCTACTTCCATATATCTCACCTTACTTCTTTTAGCGCCTAAGTTCCTTTGAAGGTAAATGTTCAGCAAGCTAAAGTTAAGAACAAAATCGGGATACAGCTTATAATCTGGGTACCAAGGAAAAGGTCTATTAGCTCAAAGGGGCTAGCAATGGGAAACTTTAATTTATAAGTGACAAGTACATCTATGATTAATCAAGAAATGCCTAATTCATCTCATAGACTAGCACAACATAATGATGTCACTTCGATTAACATACAGAGCAAGTTTTAAACTACACAGGATAGCAGAAAATACAACAAATCCTCACACACACATTGAACATGACTCAGTCAAGATGGATATGTTTAACTCTCAAGTCAAGCAAGCACATATAGTTGAGAAATTTTAAGCAAATGCACTAGGTGACATACAAGTCAAACAACTGAGAACATGTGTTACAGAGTATGCTATTTATATTACTTAGGCATCATAACTCAAATTAACTATAACAGGAACACATAGCTCATGTCATAGTCTAATGTGCCAGCACCGAACATGTCAAAAGATATCTTAGAGAAACTTTGTTTTTCTTCCTATCCTACTCAAAAAAAGTTAAAAGTAAAATACCCGGTTCAGGCTAGACTCTTGGAAAAGAACCGGCGCTCAAAGAAAAACTAAGGGATAATACCTAACTAAAAAACAAAAAAAAATATTTTTGGTATTTTTAATCGGACCTTAATCCCTCAAGAAAGTTGTCCAAGAGATCCATCATCGATAAAATCTTAGCTTTTTCTAAGTTTTTTTCCTAATTTTTCTCTATTTTCATTATTTAAAAGAAACTAGTATATGTCTATTACGAGTTCTTAAAGAAAAACTAATATAAAAAACAGTTGCATATAATTACACTTCAGAAAGTAGTTCCCCCACCCCACACTTAAGTTATGAATAATCCTCGATGCATACAAGAATTCAAAACAAAGTAAGGTGGAAAGAAGAAATCCATGCTAGTCGGACCCATGGGGTCATACTCAGAGCCTTCGTTCTGAGAACACACACCAGCCAAAGCTCAAGACTCATCATCATCTTCTCCCAAGGGCACCAAATCCATTGGCCCGATGACATCACCACCACATCCTCATCATCTAAACCCTTGTTGGTGTTTCCATCCTCCTATGGGTGAATGGGGTTGCCAGACGCAACACCCAATATTTACTTTGAAGAACGGGACAAGTCATTGCATAGATTCATACGTTCATCATTTGTCACACCCAACTTGCTCATATCAAATTCAGGGAGCCATATAGATATTTGTTGAAATTTTCATTTGGCTCATTCTACGCAGCTTGACTCAGCTTGGACGTAGACTCTAAAAAGGAATTAATGTCGATCAATCCTTTCAGGGCCTCCACAAACTCATCATAACGGGGGTACTTAGGCACATCACGATAGAGCATGTACTGCGCCAATAGGTTGACAACAAAGAACCTTTTTATTTTCTTCCCAAAACGTGTGCGGACCATCTCTCCTAAAATAATCTCACCCATATTTACGGGTCTCCCAGTCATCAATAAAAAAGATCAAACATACTCGGGCTCGAGTGCACTCATTGTTAAGCTCCACCTGCATCAGTCTGGCCTGCACAAAGTTCTGCCACACCTTGGCAGTTTTGTTGAACTCAAATCGGATCATCTCAAGATGTGTATCACCCTTTCTCCTCATTCACATTTAATTAGAATCCACGCCACATAGAGTGTGACGAATAGCCTTGTAGCTTGGTCACATAACAAACTTTTGCAACTTCCTTGGGTTAGGGCAATCAACTCCTAAGAATTTGCATAACGTACCCTATCCAATGGCACTTTCTTTCCTCTGACCCATGACATGAACTGATGCTCATTCAAATTTTCATATAGCTTCCGAATCATGCTCAAATTTTCATGTCCCGGGCACTCAAGGAAGTTGTTCATCCTCATATCTTTCAATCGGGCAAGCACACCGGGGAAATTATTCTCCAAAGTGGTCTCATTGATCCCTATTTCAGAGACATATCACCCATATGGTTTAAAGTTATGATACCACTGGATAGCATCCTTACGGACCATATCTAATTGGGGTCGTGATCCCGATTGTGCCCTCCTTGATCTGTCAGCTTCCTGCTTCCCTTTTTCTTTTAGAGATGATCCTTCACCTTGCTTGCGCTTTTTAGGAGGGGGAGTAGTAGTAGAGGACTTCCCCCTCGTTTTCCTTTGTTAGAACCATCACGAGCCATTACAACCTAGAACGCAATAAACTTTAAAGATGACCCCACACTTAAACCGAAGGCTCTATGTAATATACTCACAATAGTGGTTCAAAAGTGCACAACTGTTGCACCACATGGAGATGGGTACTCAAGACTTCCCCATGGTACACAATTATAATTCATTTACTATTCCACACAAATCAATTAGTCGATCATGGAAAAGTCACTTAGCCTTAGTGCAAGCAAGTAACACATGGTCCCCAATCTCTACAACTAATATACTACAATAGCTAATTCTAACAAAGGGATACAACATACATAATACATGTGTGATGACCCAACAGGTCATATTATGATTTAAGACTCCATTTCAGGTTCGTTAGTCCAGAAGTAATTATTTTTACTCACCTCGATTTGCATGTGCAGTCTGGGCGTGAATCCGGAAAGTTTTTATGTGAAAATAGATGACATAATAATTTTTTGAGAGTTAAAATTTATTTTTAGTTGGCTTTGGTCAACGTTCTAAGTAAACGGACCCTGACCCATGTTTCGACTATCCCGTAAGGTTCGTAGTAAAATATGTGACTTGGGCGTATGCCTGGAACCGAATTTCGAGGTCCCTAGCTCTAGAAATAATTTTTTGAAAAAAATTGTTATACTGAATTTTTTAAAGGGATTGATGAAATTGATTATGGTTTAAACCTGTTGGTATCGGGCCCGTATTTTTTTCCGAAGCCTGGTACATGTTTATTATAATATTTAAGTCATATCTATGAAATTTGGTGGAAATCGGAGTTGATTTGACGTGATTCGGACGTCCGGTTGAGAAGATAGTGAATTTGAAATGTTCTTCAGAAAATTCATGAGTATTGATGCTAAATCCATAGTTTTAGGTGTTATTTTGATGACTTGATCACACGAGCAAGTCTGTATGATATTTTTTATCTTGTGTGCATGTTTGGTTTAGAGCCCTCGAGGCTCGAGTGAGTTTCGGATAGGCCACAGAGTGATTTAGACTTGAGAAATTTTGTTGGTGTGCTTTTGGTATGCAGACGTCGCAATTGCGATGTCTGGCTGGCAAATGCGAGCATCGTATTTGCAAAGATAATTCCGGATTTTCGATCAGAAGGGTTGGGAGGTGACCTTCGCATTGCCGAAGCTCATTGTCGCAGTTGCGACTGGAACAGTGACTGCATTTGCGAACACTTGTTCGTAGTTGCGATGCCAGCAGGCCAGGCCAAGCTTCGCCTTTACGAAGTGAAGGCCGTATTTTGCGAGTTCGCATTTGCAAACCTATGATCGAAAATGTGATAACTCCGACTGTTCAAAATAACTTTTAGATTGGATTTTCACCCATTCTTCAATTATTTCGAACCCTAAACCTCCATAGGCAATTTTCCAAAGACCAAAACTTCTCCAAATCATAGGTAAGTGATTCCTAACTAATTTATTTCAATCTCTTACTACTTCTTACAAGATTTACATCTAGAATCTAAGATTTTCATGGTAGAATTAGGGAATTTTGGTTAGAACTTAGGAATTTCAAAATTTGGGAATTTAGACCTCGAATTGAGGTCGGATTCCAAAACCAATTGTATATCCGGGCTCGGGGGAGAATGGGTAAACGAGTTTTGGTCCGAACCTCGAGTTTAGACCAAGCGGGCCCTAGATCGATTTTTGCTTTTTTTTGAGGAAAAATTAGGAAAACCATGATTATGCATTAAAGTTAATTCCTTTAACAATAATTAGTGATATTGAACTAATTATTATTAGATTCGAGTGGGTTGGAGGTGAATTCTAAAGGAAAGTTGTACTTGAGCAGTGAGTGTCTTGAAGAATCGAGGTAAGTGTTGTGTCTAACCTTAGCTTGAGGGAATAGGTATTGTGTGCCTACTTGCTACTTGTTTTGTTGCTAAGTACGATATATACGTGAGGTGACGAGTACTTGTTTTGTGGTCGAGTCATATCATGCGAGTGAAAGTTAATTCTTGTTATTCTTGCTGTCTTAAAGCCTATTATCTATGAATATTGTTGTTAGTCAAATGTTGGAATATTTGTATCCGGTCCCACCGAGATGGATAATATTGTTAATATTGAGTTGACATTGAAATGTTAAATGATAATAGAAACTATGATGAAATACTGATTTTTGTGAAATTCCTCTTTATATGTTAATGATTCTGTGACTAGTGAGGAAGAGTGTAAAGCACGAAGTGTGATGTCGTGCATAAATTATTATTATTGTGAGGAAGAGTGTAAAGCACGAAGGTTGATGTCGTGCATAAATTATTATTATTGTGAGGAAGAGTGTAAAGCATGAAGGGTGATGTCATGTATAATTTACTTATATTTTGAGGTTGAGAGTAAAAGCACAAAGGGTGATGCCGTGCATTCTTATTTATAATCTGGTGAGGACGAGAGTAAAATCATGAAGGGTGATGTCGTGCATTTTATTAATTATTTAGTGAGGCTGAGAGTAAAAGCACGAAGGGTGATTCCGTGCAAACTTCCTTTCTATTTTAATTTCTTAACTTGTTTATTTATCATTATTAATTTATGTCCTTTCATTTTCTTACGCCTTATGTTAAAACTCCCCACTGTATGTCCCATTCCCATTATGTGCTATTCTAAATTCCTTATTTGTTGTTATTTCTATTAGCGTGATTGTTCTGTCCAGGTTTTATGTGGTGTCATGTTCTAACCTCGTCACCACTTCGCCGAGGTTAGGCTCGACACATACCAGTACATGGGGTCGGTTGTAGTGATACTACACTCTGCACTTCTTGTGTAAATCTAGGTTTGGGTCCGAGTTGAGTCTGAGCTAGAGCTGACACTAGTCACACGGAGACACAAGGTAGATCTGGCGACGTCCGCAGATTCCTGGAGTCTTCTCATTGTTATGCATTTGCTGTTTTATTCAGTTCAAAATAGTTATACTATTTCTTTGAGCCAAACACTTGTAGTAAACTCTTAGTAGTTCATGACTTGTGACTCCAAACCCTGGGTAGCTAGATATTAGCATTAGTTTCATGGTATCGTTTTATTATTTCATACATTATTTTTGGTACACTTATTGGATAGTACTATACTTCGTATATGTTTTAATTGTTTTAAATATTGAAACCTCTAGCATTGGCTTGCCTAGTGAGTATGGTGTTAGGCACCATCACGACCCCGAAGTTGGGAATTTGGGTCGTGATAAGTTTGTATCAGAGCACTAGATTGCCTAGGTCTCACAACTCACGGACAAGCTTAATAGAGTCTGAGGGATCGGTACAGAGACATTTGTACTTATCTCCCAGAGGCTATATTGTTAGGAACAAGTTCACTTTATTTCTACTCTGTCGTGTGATTCTTGTCATCCCGAATACTGATTGAACTCTTCTATTCTCTCGGAGTTGGCGAGAACACGTGTCTTTTCTTCCGCTGACCAACAATCTGGTCCTCCAGCAGCAGCAGCTCCTACAAGGAACAGAGGCTGAGGCCGTGCCAGAGGCCGAGGCAGGGGCACGGCTCAGCCTAGTACTCAGGAAGCAACTCCAGTTGCGGAGCCCCAAATAGAGATTGATGAGGGGGCGCCAACTTAGACCATTCCGATGGGACCAGCTCAGGTCCCAAAGGGGTTTATTGCTACCCCAGTGCTCCAGGATGCCTTGGTCTGACTAGTGGGCCTTATGAAAGTGTATCCCAGACTGGCGCATTCCCCGTAGCAGCAGCCGTATCTAGCCTGGAGGAGGATTCCAGAATCCTGCTACAACACTCCTGAGCTGGTTTTTCCTCAGATTCAAACCCTAGCATCCAATCCAGTTGGGGAAGTTTAGCTAGATGCTGCAGCACCGCTCGTTGATGGGACATCTATGTCCTTGATGCTTTGTGGAGATTGGATAGATTTTTCAAGCTTTTCCCTGTTCATTTCAGCGGTGCCACTTCAGAGGATCCCCATGAATACCTTGATAGTTGTAATGAGGTTCTTCGGAACATGGATATTTTGGAGACCAATGGGGTTGATTTTGCTACTTTTCAGATGACAGGTTCTGCTAAGAAATGGTGGACGGATTATCTATTGACTAGACTAGCTGGGTCACCTGCTCTTACTTGGGATCAGTTTTCACACCTTTTCTTGGAGAAGTTTCTATGTAATACTACTAGAGAGGAGCGCCGGTGTCAGTTTGAGTGACTCCAGCAGGGCAGCATGACTATTATGTAGTATGAGACCCGTTTCATGGATTTGGCTCGTCATGCTACTCTTTTGCTACTTATAGAGAGGGAGAGGGTTAGAAGATTCATTGAGGGTTTGGCCCAGCTTATCAGGTTGTAGATGGCTAAGGAGACGGGGAGCGATATTTCCTTTCAGGATGTGGCCAATATGGCCAGGAGAGTTGAGATGGTTCTTGGGTTGGGAGGTCAGGGTTCTGACAAGAGACCTTGCGATTCTGGTTGATTCAGTGGTGCCTCATATGGATGCGGAGTTACTTTTAGTTGAGGCCATTATTCCAGGCCATTCCATTCAGCACTTCAGACATCCATGGTGCCCCAGGTGGTCGTGGCTCTTACTTGCCTTATTCTGATCAGCCAGCTCTTATCAGTGCACTTCCTCTTCAGAGTTTTCAGGGTGGTTATACAGGTCAATATGGTCAATTTACTGGCCAACAGTCTCAGCAGCAGAATTCTTGCTATGCTTACGGTGAACCGAGGCACATTGCTAGATATTGTCCTCGCGTGTTGAGTGGTTCACAGTACCAGGGTTTTCCTGCTATGGTTCCGGCACCAACTACCGCACAACCTGCCCAGCCAGCCAGGGGTAGGGGTCAGGTAGCCAGGAGTAAAGGCCAGACTGTTAGAGGTGGAGGCCAGCCCGCTAGAGGTGGAGGTCCGCCTGTGAGAGGTCGTCCCAGAGACATAATTCAAGGTGGTGGGGCCCCTTCCCGATTGTATACATTTTCGGCCAGACCTGAGGCGGAGTCCGCTGATGCTATTATCACAGGTACTATTTTAGTTTGCAATAGATATGCTTTAATTCTGTTTGATCTGGGGTCTACTTACTCTTATGTGTCATCTTATTTTTCTTCGTATTTGGTTGTGCCCCACGATCCTGAGTGCCCCTATTTATATGTCTATTCCCGTGGGGGATGCTATTGTTGTAGATTGTGTGTATCGTTCGTGTGTGGTCATTATTGAGGGTCTTGAAACCAGTGTGGACCTTTTGCTTCTTGACATGGTTGATTTTGATGTTATATTGGGTATGGATTGGCTGTCACCTTACTACGCTATCTTGGACTGTCACGCCAAGATAGTAACATTAGCCTTGTAGGGGTTGCCTCGATTAGAGTGGAGAGGGACTCCTGGTCATTCCTCTAGCAGAGTTATTTCTTATACGAAGTCTCGTCGCATGGTTGAGAAGGGATGTTTGGCCTATTTGGCTCATGTTTGTGATTCTAGTGCTGAGGTTTCTTCTATAGATTTGTGCCTGTTGTTCGTGAGTTTCCCGAGGTGTTTCCTGCAGACCCGCCGGGGATGCAACCTAACAGGGATATTGATTTTTGCATTGATGTGGCTCCGAAACTCAGGCCATTTCTATTCCTCCATATCGGATGGCCCCACTAGAATTGAAAGAATGGAAAGAACAATTGCAAGACTTGCTTTATAAGGGCTTCATTCGGCCGAGTGTCTCGCCCTGGGGTGCACCGGTTTTGTTCATGAAGAAGAAATATGGATCTATGAGGATGTGTATAGATTACCAGTAGTTGAACAAAGTCACTATCAAGAATAAGTATCCATTGCCAAGGATTGATGATCTGTTTGATCAGCTTCAGGGTGCCAAGGTGTTTTCAAATATCGATTTGATATCGGGCTACCATCAGTTGAAGATTAAGGCATATGATGTCCCTAAGACAGCTTTTCAGATGAGGTATGGGCACTATGAATTTTTGGTGATGTCTTTTGGCTTGACTAATGCCCCAACAACATTTATGGACTTGATGAATCGGGTTTTCAAGTGGTATCTGTATTCCTTTGTAATTGTGTTCATTGATGACATCCTAATATACTCCCGCAGTAGGGAGGAACATAAGCAGCACCTACGGATAGTGCTCCAGACTTTGAGGGATAGTTAGTTGTATGCTATATTTTCAAACTGCGAGTTCTGGTTGGATTCAGTAGCTTTCTTGGGTCACGTCGTATCATCATAGGGTATTCAGGCAGATCTTAAGAAGATTGAGGAAGTCAAGAACATGCCTAGACCCACTTCAGCCACGAAGATCAGGAACTTCTTGGGTTTGACGTGTTACTACCGTCATTTTGTGGAGGGGTTTTCATCTATAGCATCCCCAATGACTAAGTTGACTCAGAAGGGTGCCCTATTTAAATGGTCGGACGAGTGTGATGCGAGCTTTCAGAAGCTCAAGATAGCCTTGACTTCAGCACCGGTGTTGGTGTTACCTACAAGTTCAAGATCTTTCAAGGTATATTGTGATTACTCTCGTGTTGGGCTCAGAGCGGTATTGATGCAGGAGGGCAGGGTGATTGCATATGCATCTCAGCAGTTGAAGGTTCATGAGAAGAATTATCCTGTCCATGACTTAGAGTTGACAGCCATTGTTCACGCATTGAAGATTTGGAGGCACTATCTTTACGGTGTGCCTGTGAGGTTTTCACGGATCATCGCAGCCTTCAGTACGTGTTCAAGCAAAAGGATCTCAATTTGAGGCAGAGGAGGTAGTTAGAGCTACTGAAAGACTATGATGTCACTATATTGTATCATCCGGAGAAAGCCAACTTGGTGGTTGATGCATTGAGTAGGAAGACAGTGAGTATGAGCAACCTTGCTTTCATTCCGGTTGGTGCGAGACCGCTAGCTTCAGATCAGACCTTGGCCAAACAGTTCGTGAGGTTAGATATTTCAGAGACCCACCGTATTCTAGCTTGTACCGTCGCTCGGTCTTCATCATTTGAGCATATCAGAAATTGGTAGTATGATGACCCTTACCTGATGGTCCTTAGGGACATAGTTCAGCACGGTGCTACCAAACAGGTTACCGGTGGAAATGACGGTGTTTTGAGGATGCATGGTAGAGTGTGTGTGTGCCTAATGTTTATGGGCTTCATGAGTTGATCCTTGAGGAGGCTCACAGTTCTAAGTATTCTATTCACTCGGGTGCTACCAAGATGTACCAGGACTCGCGACAACATTATTGGTGGAGAAGGATGAAGAAGGATATTTTACCGTATGTAGCTCGGTGCTTGAATTGTCAACAGGTGAAGTATGAGCACCAGAGACCCGGTGGTTTGCTTTAGCAGATAGAGATTCCTGAGTGGAAGTGGGAGCGCATTACTATGGTCTTTGTTGTTGGACTCCCACAGAATCAAAGGAAGTTCGACGTCGTTTGGGTTATTGTGGATAGGCTGACTAAATCAGCACATTTCATTCCGCTGGCAAGTACTTATAGCTCGGAGTGGTTTGCAGAGATATATATCTGGGAGATCGTTCACCTTCACGGTGTGCCCGTGTCTATCATTTCAGATCGAGGTACGCAGTTTACCTTGTACTTTTGGAGGGCAGTTTAGCGTGATTTGGGTACGCGGGTTAGGTTGAGCATAAAATTTCATCCTCAGACTGACGAGCACTCCGAGCGTACTATTCAGATCTTGGAGGACATGCTCTGCGCCTGTGTTATTGACTTTGGAGGTTCTTGGGATCAATTCTTGCCATTAGCGGAGTTTTCCTACAATAACAGCTACCAGTCGAGCATTCAGATGGTTCCCTATGAGGCATTATATGGTAGACGATGCAGATCGCCAGTTGGATGGTTTGAGCCGGGAGAGGCTCGATTTTTGGGCACAAACCTAGTTCAGGAGGCCTTAGACAAGGTCAAGATTATACATGATGGACTTCGTACAACTGAGTCCAGGAAAAAGAGTTATGTCGACCTAAGGTTCGTGATGTAGCATTCATGGTCGGAGAGAGGGTATTGCTTCGGGTATCGCCCATAAAGGGTGTTATGAGGTTTCGGAAGAAGGGAAAGTTGAGCCCTAGGTATATCGGACCATTTGAGATTCTCGAGAGAGTAGGGGAGGTAGCCTATAGACTTGCAATGCCTCCAGGGTTATACTCACTTCATCTGGTGTTCCATGTGTCCTACGTGTTAGATTTCAGATCTGTCCAGTTAGACAAGGATTTGACTTATGAGAAAGAGCCAATAACCATTCTAGACCGGTAGGTTCGTCAGTTGAGGTCAAGGAGTTACCTTCAGTTCGAGTGCAGTGGAGAAGTCAGCCTGTTGAGGTGGCTACTTGGGAGTCCGAGTCGGAGATGCAGATTAGATATCCCCACTTATTCGTCAGTTCAGGTACTTATGTATGTCTGTTCGAGGAGGAACATTTGTTTTAGAGGTGAAGATTGTGATGACCCAAAAGGTTATCTTATGATTTAAGAATCCATTCCGGGCTCATTAGCCCTGAAATCATTATTTTTACTCACCTCAATTTGCGTGCGCAGTCCGGGCGTGAATCCGGAAAGCTTTTATGTGAAAATATATGAAATAATAATTTTTTAGAGTTAAAATTTATTTTTAGTTGGGTTTGATCAATGAGTAAACGAACCTAGACCCGTGTTCTGATGGTTCAGGGAGGTCCGTAGTAAAATATATGACTTGAGCGTATGCCCGGAATCGAATTCCGAGGTCCCTAGCGCTAGAAATAAATTTTTGAAGAAAATTGTTATACTGAATTTTTAAAGGTATTGAAGAAATTGCTTATGGTTTGAACCCGTTGGTATCGGGCTTGTATTTTCGTTTCGGTTCCCGGTACAGGTTTATTATAATATTTTTGTCATATCTGTTTTGGTGGAAATCGGAGTTGATTTGACGTTATTCGAACGTCCGGTTGAGAAGAGAGTGAATTTAAAATGTTCTTGAGAAAATTCATGAGTATTGTCATGGGCGACTTTCCAGCCATGCCCCATGACCCCTTGGACCCGCCCCGTGGAATCATGGCAAGCCTCCCAAACCTAGCTCCACGGACGGCCCTTTGGTCTTGGCCGCGCCAAGTGACAAGCGTGCCTGTGCCTCTGTCGCCCCACCGATATCCCTCGCTAGCGCCCAGACGCAAACATCTGCCAACACCGCCGCGCGCGCAGACAATGCCGCGCGCGCAGATCATGATGCTAAAGACAAAGTTGCTGACAACAGACTTGTTTCTACCTTGTAGAAAACTAAGTCCTTTTCATTTTAAATATAGAGTAGTTTTATTCCATGTAATTTCATTATGTTTCTCTAGCATAGTTTTGTCCAGTCTTGTAACTTTGGTTTATTTTTTTTAAGGATTATTAGGGGGGATCAAGCAATCAAAAACTTTCTAGCAAGAAATTCTCTGTACTGGTGTCTCTCCCCCTCGACACCGCGTTGCCTTCTTTTGTAATAGCTTTCATTAATGCAATCAAGCTTTCATTCAATTTTCATTATTGTTCTCTCAATTGTTGACATTAGTTTTCCCATACGGCACTGAAAATCTCGTCTAGCATACGGAGGGGACCTCACTTGGCGGACAACAATTGCCCTTACATCGGTTTCTTAGCCTTACGTCGCCCTTCCAAGGAATCTCAGGAAGGCACCGCGTAACAGTTGATATCAGATCCTAGGCTCGACATCAGATGAGGGAACGCATTGACATTACCACCATTTCTGACCATGGTGAATCATGGGGACCGCATTGCGGCCCTTGAAGAGACGGTTGACGTATTACGACCCATCGTAGATACGGTTCCGGAACTAAGAACCAGCCTAGTGCAAAGGTTGGACGACCTGGACCGCAGAATGGCCCAGGCTGAAGTTGACATAGAAAATATCAGTCGCGACTATGAAGGAGACCAACAAACGGCAGCTACTGAGGCAGCCAAACTTTTTGGTAAATTCGAGGGCCTCCAACAGGAGCGCGCCGAGGATTTATCCCACAAGGCATAAGAGGCAGACAGGATGACTGCCATGCAGCCATACGCCTACAGTTCTTCCCCGAAAATGTTGAGTACAATGCTAGGAGAAAACTATGGGAGCTCCGCCAGACCAAATCAGTGCGGAACTACGTGCGAGAATTCTCCACACTCATGTTGAACATCCGTGACATGAGGGATAAATACAAGCTCTTCACGTTCCTGGAAGGGTTGAAACCTTATGCCCGTATGGAGCTGCAAAGACAAAGGGTAGATACCCTACCCAAGGCAATTCAAGCAGCGGAACGCCTTGGGGACTATCAAATGGAAACTCAGAAGGATAGGCCGCAGCCACCTATCCGTGTGGGTTACAAAGGAGGCCAGCCTAACAATTTTGACCTTAACAGAAGTGGGGGAGATCGGAGTGCATCCAAATCTTAGGCTCCCTCCTCAGGCAGAAATAGTGTTGCGTCAAACAACAATGATCAGGGGAGAAAGCCCCCCTCAGGATGCCGTCATTGTGGTGGGCCATATTAGAATAATGAATGCCCACATGCACAGATTAATGCCCATCAAGCTTATGATTATGGGACTGATGACGAAGCAGATGATGAAGAGCAGACTGAACCAGTCGGTGCCTTCAATGCAATTGTTGGTTCTATTTCTGAGGCATTAGCGGGAACCAGTGCTGGTATCCGTAAGAAGAAGGACCCCTGCCCAATCGCCAAGAAATGGAAAAATAAGAAAAATAACGGGACTCCTCCTAAACAAGAGGACTTTATCGTTGAACTGAAGGTAAATGACAAGCCCATTCGAGCGATGATAGATACAAGTGCTACTCACAACTACTTGGCCTCAACTCAGGTGGAGCACCTTGGTATAGTTGTAGGAAAGGGCAGAGGTCATGTCAAGGCTATCAACTCACCTCCTCAACCAGTGGGTGGAATAACCAAAGAAGTACCAGTGAAAATGGGTCCTTATGAAGGAAATTTCAACTTGTGCGTGGTGATCATAGATGACTTCGAGTTGATAGTTGGGCTGGAATTCTTGAGGCAAACCAACACCATGCCCGTATCATATGCAGACATGCTTATGATGATGGGAGTAAATGGGTCAAAGCCCTGCATTATTCCGTGCATGCTCATAAAGATGGCCGCTGAGAACATCTCATCCTTACAACTGAAAAAGGGAGTCAATAGACATGAACCTACATTCCTGGCTACCCCATGCATTGAAGAGGCAGAACGCTCATCGGGTCCCCTTCCTACACCCGTAAAGGAGCTACTACTGAAATTTGAAGACGTCATGCCACAAGAAAAGCCAAAGTAACTTCCACCTAGGCGCACTATGCACCATGATATTGAGTTGGTGTCGGGAGCGAAGCCACCTGCTCGGGCGCCTTATGATATGTCACAACCCGAACTCACCGAGCTTCGGAGATAATTGACAGAGATGCTATACAAAGGGATCATTGTACCCTCCAAGTCCCCATATGGGTCCCCTGTGCTTTTCAAAAAGAAAAATGATGGTAGTCTACGACTCTGTGTGGATTATCGGGCTCTAAATAAAGTCACTGTGAAAAACAACTATCCTATTCCGCTCATGGCATACTTTTTCGATAGGTTGGGGAGTACGACGGTGTTCACGAAAATTGACCTGAAGACAGGGTATTGGCAAGTCCAGATTGATGAGGGCGATGAACACAAGACGAATTGTGTGACAAGATATGGGTCGTTCGACTTTGTAGTTATGCCGTTGGGCTTGACTAATGCTCTAGCCACATTTTGCACCCTGATGAACCAAATCTCTCGAGAGTACATTAACGAATTTGTGGTGGTCTATTTGGATGTCATTTTGGTTTATAGCCAAACACTAGAAGAACACCTAGAGCACTTGCAGAAGGTCCTAGACCGGTTGCAGGAGCATGAATTCCGTGCATGCTCATGAAGATGGCCGCTGAGAACATCTCAGCCTTACAACTGAAAAAGGGAGTTAATAGACATGAACCTACATTCCTGGCTACCCCATGCATTGAAGAGGCAGAACGCTCATCGGGTCCCCTTCCTACACCCGTAAAGGAGCTACTACTGGAATTTGAAGACGCCATGCCACAAGAAAATCCAAAGTAACTTCCACCTAGGCGCACTATGGACCATGATATTGAGTTGGTGTGGTGCGAAGCCACCTGCCCGGGCGCCTTATGATATGTCACAACCCGAACTCACCGAGCTTCGGAGATAATTCATGGAGATGCTATACACAAGGATCATTGTACCCTCCAAGTCCCTATATGGGTCCCCTGTGCTTTTCAAAAAGAAAAATGATGGTAGTCTACGACTCTGTGTGGATTATTGGGCTCTAAATAAAATCACTGTGAAAAACAAGTATCCTATTCCGCTTATGGAATACTTTTTCGATAGGTTGGGGAGTACAACGGTGTTCATGAAAATTGACCTGAAGACAGGGTATTGGCAAGTCCGGATTGATGAGGGTGATGAACACAAGACGAACTGTGTGACAATATATGGGTCGTTCGACTTCGTAGTTATGCCGTTGGGCTTGACTAATGCTCTAGCCACATTTTGCACCGTGATGAACCAAGTCTTTCGAGAGTACATTAATGAATTTATGGTGGTCTATTTGGATGTCATTTTGGCTTATAGCCAAACACTGGAAGAACACCTAGAGCACTTGCAGAAGGTCCTAGCCCGGTTGCGGGAGCATGAATTATACGCAAAGCTATTCAAGTGCTCCTTTGCTAAAAAATAGATCGACTTCCTCACGCATGTCATTGAGAAAGGGAGGATCAAGATAGACCAGCAAAAGATCCAAGCCATCACAGATTGGCCACCACCAAAGAATATCCATGCCTTGGGGGCATTCCTTGGCCTATGCAATTTCTATCGGCCATTTGTGAAGAATTACTCCCTTGTCGCAGTGCCATTGACAGAACTCCTCAAGAAGGTCATGCCTTGGTATTGGGGTCCTAGGCGAGTGGACGCCTTCAACGCATTAAAAGCGGTTATGTATAGTAGCCCTATCTTGGCCCTTCCTGATTTGGCCTAGCCATTCGAGGTACAAACAGATGCTTCCGACTATGCTCTTAGCGGGGTCTTACTACAAGACGGACATCCCTTAGCATACGAGAGCTGGAAGTTGAAGGAAGCAGAGCGGCACTATGCTGCCCATGAGAAAGAACTACTGGTTGTCGTTCATTGCTTATGCCTTTGGAGGCATTATCTGTTGGGATCCCCGTTCGTGGTCAAGACAGACAACACAACTGTTAGTCATTTCATGACCCAACTGAACCTGAATGGCCGACAGGACCGGTGGCAGGAACTCCTAGTAGAATTTAACTTAAACCTGGAGTACTGAAGTGGGAAGACTAATCATGTTGCTGATGCACTCAGTCGGAGAGCTGATCTAGCATCAATGTGCCTACTCGCTATCCTAAGGGGGAGCGAAGTAGCTACCACCATAAAAGACTAGATACATGATCTATTCATCAAGGATCCTGCTGCACAGTATTTGGTTAATCTTGTAGGATAGGGCAAAACTCGCCAATTCTACATGGAGAATTGTTTCCTGAAGGTAAAAGGGAACAGACTTTATTTTCCTAAAAGAAGAGATCTGAAAAGAACTCTTCTGGTGGAATTTCATGACACTCTGTGGGCTGACCATCTCGGAGAGGAACGCACCATGGCATTACTTCGCCATGCATATTATCAGCCTCAAATAGCCGATGGCGTCACTAAGTATATGAGGACTTGTCTAGTATGCGAGAAGGAAAAGTCCGACCACTTGACACAAGCGGGACTCTTGGAACCACTAGGTGTTACGAAGAGGCCTTGGGAAAGCGTGTCTCTGGATTTCATCACCGGATTGCCCAAGGTTAGAGATCTCACAACTATCTTGGTTGTGGTGGACCGGTTTTCCAAGTATGCCACCTTTATTACAACACCTCAATATATATCATCAGAATATACAACTCGGTTCTTTTTCTCTCTTATCGTCAAATATTGGGGCCTTCCCAAAGACATCGTGAGTGATCGCGGTTCACGCTTCACTAGCAACTTTTGGACCCAACTCTTTAAGTGCCTAGGGTCAAAATTGAGTCATTGCTCAAGTTTTCATCCGTAATCTGATGGCCAGACGGAGCGGTTCAATGGTATGTTGGAGGAATATCTCTTCCACTTTGTTACCAGATCATAGAAGAATTGGGTGAAGCTTCTAGATGCTGCTCAACTTTGTTTCAATTCAAAAAAGAGCTCTAGTACAAACAAAAGCGCTTTTGAAATTGTTACCGGGCAGCAACCGCTACTCCCACACACCGTGAATGCACCAAACATGGAAAAATCTCCTCGTGCTGCTAGCTTATCAAAAGAATGGAAGCAAATTTTAGAGATAGTGCGAAGCTATCTTGTCAAAGCCCAAAAGTGGATGAAGAGGCATGCTGATCAGAATCGTCGCTTTGTTAAATACCAAGTAGGAGACAAAGTGATGGTCAAAATCCCAAAACGGTACTTATTTGCAGGGGTCCATGACCCTCGCCTATTGCAAAAATACATTGGACCTTTCTCCATTGAAAGGCGCATCTAGAAACTTGCATACCGGGTGCATATCCTAGCTTGGTGGAAAATCCATCCCGTCTTCCATGTCAGCCTTCTGAAACCTTTTCGGGAAGACACGGAGGATCCTTCACGGAGCCAACTCACTATACCCAGTATTCGAGGTCCCAATTCAACCGGGAAAAGGCGTGCTGAAGCTATTCTTGATGATCGGGTAATTCATGCATCAAGGAAGGATCACCAAGAGTTCTTGGTGAAATTGAAAGGGTGTGATGCAGAGGAGAATACTTGGGAGAGAGAACAGACCTCAAAGCCTACAAGAGCCTAATTAAATATTATTTTTCAAGTAAGGCACTGAGGATGTCGCCAACTCAGGTGGGGGAGAATGTTATGGCGGCTTTCCAGCCATGCCCCATGACCCCTTGGATGCGCCCCGTGGTGTCCTAGCAATCCTCTCAACGCCTAGCGTCACAGACGGCCCTGTGGTCTTGGCCGCGCCAAGTGGCACGCGCGTATGTGCCTCTATCTCCCCACCGATCCCTCGCTATAGCCCAGTCGCAAGCAGCTGCCAGCAGCGCCACGCGTGCAGACAATGCCGCGCGCGCAGATCGTGATGCCAATTACAAAGTTGCTGACAACGGACCTATTTCTACCTTGTAGAAAACTAAGTCCTTTTCATTGTAAATTTAGAGTAGTTTTATTCCATGTACTTTCATTATGTTTCTCTAGCGTAGTTTGGTCAGGTCTTGCAACTTTGGTTTATTTTTTTTAAGCATTATTAGGGGGGGTCAAGAAATCAAAAACTTTCTAGCAAGCAATTTTCTGTACTAGTGTCTCTCCCCCTCGACGCCGCATTGCCTTATTTTGTAATAGCTTTCATTAATGCAATCAAGATTTCATTAATTTTTCATTACTATTCTCTCAATTGTTGACATTGGTTCTTCCGTACGGAACTGACAATCTCGTCTAGCATACGGAGGGGACCTCACTTGGCGGACAGCAACTGCCCTGACATTGCCTTACGTCGCCCTTCCAAGGAATATCAGAAAGGCGCTGCGTAACAGTATTGATGCTAAATCAATTGTTTTAGATGTAATTTTGATGATTTGATCGCACAACCAAGTCTGTATGATGTTTTTAGACTCGTGTGCATGTTTGGTTTCGAGCCCCGTGGACTCGGGTGAGTTTGCAATCAGAAGGGTTGGGAGGTGACCTTTGCATTTGCGAAGCTCATGTCGTAATTGCGACTGGAACAGTGACCGCATTTGCGAACACCTGTTCGCATTTGCGATGCCAGCAGGCCAGACCAAGCTTCGCATTTGCAAAGTGAAGGCCGCATTTGCGAGCTCGCATTTGTGAACCTGTGATTGCAAATGCGATAACTAAACTGTTAAAAACAAATTTTAGACGGGATTTTCACTAATTCTTTAATTATTTCGAACCCTAAACCTCATAGGCGATTTTCCAAAGACCGAAACTTCTCCAAATCATAGATAAGTGATTCCTAACTAATTTCTTTCAATACTTTACTACTTTTTACAACATTTCAACCTAGAATCTAGGATTTTCATGATAGAATTAAGGATTTTTGAGTAGAACTTAGGAATTTAAAATTTTGGGAGTTTAGAACTCGAATTGAGGTCAGATCCCAAAACCAATTGTATATCCGGGCTGGGGGAGAATGGTTAAACGGGTTTTGGTACGAACCTCGAGTTTAGACCAAGCGGGCCCGGGGTTAATTTTTGTCCTTTTATTGGAAAACTTAGAAAAACCATGATTATGCATTAAAGTTAATTCTTTTAGCAATAATTAATGATATTGAACTAATTATGATTAAATTCGAGTGGGTTGGAGGTAAATTCTAAAAGAAAAGATGTACTTGAGCAGTGAGTGGCCTGCGAAATCAAGGTAAGTGTTGTGTCTAACTTAAGCTTGAGGGAATAGGTATTTTGTGACTACTTGCTACTTGTTTTGTTGCTGAATACGATGTATGGGTGAGGTGACGAGTACCTATAAATTGTGGTCGAGTCATAACATGTGAGTGAAAGTTAACTCTTGTTATTCTTGATGTCTTAAAGCCTATTAACTATGATTATTGTTTTTAGTGAAATGTTGGAATATTTGTATCCAGTTCCACCGAGATGGATAATATTGTGAATACTGAGTTGATATTGAAATGTTAAATGATAATAGAAACTATGATGAAATACTGATTTTTGTAAAATTCCTCTTTATATGATGTTAATGATTTCGTGACTAGTGAGGAGGAGTGTAAATCACGAAGGGTGATGCCGTGCATAAATTATTATTATTGTGAGGAAGAGTGTAAAGCACGAAGGATGATGTCGTGCATAATTTACTTATATTGTGAGGTTGAAAGTAAAATCACAAAGGGTGATGCCGTGCATTCTTATTTATAATCTGGTGAGGACGAGAGTAAAATCACGAAGGGTGATGCCGTGCATTTTATTAATTATTTAGTGAGGCTGAGAGTAAAAGCACAAAGGGTGATGCCGTGCAAACTTCCTTTCTTTTTTAATTTCTTAGATTGTTTATTTATCATTGTTTATTTCTGTCTTTTCATTTTCTTACGCCTTATGTTGAAACTCCCCACTGTATGCCCCCTTCCCACTATGTGTTATTCTAAATTCCTTATTTGCTGTTATTTCTATTAGCGTGATTGTTTTGTCCAGGTTTTATGTGGTGTCATGTCCTAACCTCGTCACTACTTCACCGAGGTTAGGTGATGCGAGACTAAATTGCATAGTTTAACATGTGATATACCTTACATTTTA
>ML334233.1:0-29095 GCA_005239505.1 Nicotiana paniculata
TGTTGTTGTTGTTGTGTTAGTATTGTTGTTGTTGTTGTTGTAATAGGATTTGGTATGCTGGCAAGTGGTGTGGCTGCAAAAATAGGCAGTTTCTGCCAAAATAAAACCCAGAAAAGCGACCAACGTTGGTCGCTATTCAACCCAGATTTCCAGAATAGCGACCAAAGGTGGTCGCTAACTAACCCATATTTCCAGAATAGCGACCAACTTTGGTCGTTATGTTATTAAAAAAAAAATTCTGGAAATTAGCGACCAATTGTGGTCTCTTTTTGGTTTAAAAAAATTATATAAATTAGTAAAAAAATTATTTTTTCTGGAAATTAACTACCAATTATGGTCACTATTTTCAGATTTTAAAATATTATATTTTATTTACATACCAAATTTGGTCGCTATATTTTGTATAATAATAAATAAATAACGTAATTTAAAAATAGAGACCAAATTTGGTCGCTAAATTTATATTATTAAAATAACATAGCGACCAAAGTTAGCCTCTTTTTTTGATATCCGGAATATTTGGTCAATTTAACATATTAGCGACCAACTTTGGTCTCTATGGTAAAGGGACCAGCAAAATAGCGACCAATTTTTAGTAGTGCTCCTACAGCCCAAGTGCAATAATAACATAAGGCCTGAAAGCCTCCTCACCACTCTCCTGAGGCCTGAAAGCCTCCTCACCACACTCCTGAGGCCTGAAAGCCTCCTCATCACTCAGTCAGACACTCTCAATTTGCCCTTAGGCCATAAACATACCGGGTTCTCGACCAAAAACAGTATTTTATTCTTTAAATAATAGTATCAAAATACTCTGAGTGTCAAAACAATTTATCAGGAAAAGACTGAGTGTAAAATCATAGCATATCAATGAGGAAAATATAGTAAACACAGCCCCCAAGGGGTAAACAGATCGGCACTAGGCCCCAAACATGGCTTTCAGCCTAAAACATATCATAATATATAAATACGATTTAAGCAAGGCTTAAAATTCGGTTTCGCAACTCAATAGTCTCCTAAATAGGAAAGATGTTTCAAAGTTTCTACCTTTTTATTTCATAACCCATGAAAGGGTGCATAGTCCGGGGTTTCATACCCTCAGGACAAGATTTAAAGACATCACTTACCTCAAAACTAGGACGGAACTATTCCGCAATGCGCTTGCCTCTTGAATCAACCTCCGAAGGCTCCTAATCTACCAAGTTCAGATTTTTATCATCAATATAAGCTTAAAGAACAAATTCCAATCAAAAGATATCAAATTTAACTCAAAAACCCGAAATTTGTCAAAACCCGACCCCCGGGACCGCTTCCTGAAACTCAAATTTTTTTATACAAAGTGTTTCTTCATCATCTCACGAGTCTGTACATATAAAGAACATCAAATTCGTAGTCCGTTTGACCCTTCAAATCGAGCCTTAAAGGTCTCATAATCTCAAGCCCTATACCTTTTTTTCTACTGATTTTCATGAATTAAATGCTGAGATAATAGTCTATAATCACCCATAAGTGGGTTTTAATAATCAAATTAGTTACCTCTACGAAGAATGGTGTAAAAACATGTTAGGGTCGCAGAGGTTTAATTTATATATCTTGCCCAGGTGTTTCCGCACCTGCGACTCACTTAACCGCACATGCGGTTCTTTACTGCACCTGCGACTCTTCCACACCTGCGACCCACTGTCCGCTCCTTCGGGCCCGCACCTGTGGTCAAGCTTCCACAGGTGCGGAAATCTCTGTGATTTCACACCAGCAGCTTTTTTCTGCAAATTTCCAACTCCGAAATTCCCGTTAATCATCCGAAATTAATCCCGAGTCCCTCAGGACCACAACCAAATATACCAACATATTCCATAACATCATTTGAACTTAGTTGCACTCTAAAAAAACCAAAACTAACCTCAAAACACCAAAATCACATCGGATTCAAGCCTAAGAACCTTCAAATTTCTAAAATCTACCAACGATGCCGAAACTATCCAAAACAACTCCGATTGACCTGAAATTTTGCAGACATATCCAAGATGGCATTATGAACCTTTTCCAACTGTCGGAATTCCATTCCAATCCCGGTAGCCTATTTTTCACTGCCGACCGAAAATCTCCAAAATGTAACTTTCGCCAATTCAAGCCTAATTCTACACCAGACATCACAAAATTATTCTGAACACACTGCTAAGTTCCAAATCACCTAATGAAGCTATTCGAGCCATAAAATCTGCATTTCGAGGCCGTTTACCAATAAGTTAACTCTTTGTTGACTTTTCTCAATTTAAGGCTATTCTTAAGGACTAAGTGACTGAATTCTCATTTAACCATTCGAATTTCAAGCCTATCAACTCTAAAACATTAATAATAGAATAACCAGTCCATGACAAGTCAATAACAGTAATTATAGTGTAGGTTCTACGTAACGACAGATCGGGTCGTTACACGAACCTTACGAGCTATACTGTCTTCTGTTTGAAATTTGTTGAAATAAAAGTGTTGTGAAAGGCTTGGCATGAACTGTGAAAGTTTTTTATGAACAAACAAAATTGTTATGATAAGGGGGTTGTGATAAGGGTGGATAAGTGATTGTGATATTATGAATAGGTGGGATCGGGTTGCACGCCGCAACAAGACAATGATAAGGGAGAATACACATGTTTTACTGTTTATAAAATAAAGGTTGAAACACGTATTGTTTTATAATCATTATTTCATACTGTGCTTTTACTATTATTTTAAAGTGAAACTTATTCTGTTTACAATTTTTCGTGACATAAATATTATGAAAGGTTTTGACTTGAAAGGCGGTGATAAGGGGGTTGTGACAAGGAGGTTGTGACAAGGGTGGATAATTGATTGTGATACGGGTGAATAAATTGATTGCGATACGGGTGAATAAATTGATATGATATGTCTGGTGGGATCGGCTTGCACGCCGCAACAAGGAGCAATAAGGGAGGACAACTATATTTTTAATGATTTTAAAAGAAAAACAAAGATTTGAAAACTAATATTTTATATTATTATGTTTCATATTTTGGAACTACTTTTATTTAAAGTTAAAGTTTGGAAACTTGAAAATTATTTGAGAGTTTGTTATAGTTGAGGCCTGGAAAAGGGCGGCTGAGTTATTTCACTGTTGTTGCAGTACTTATTATTCGTTTATATTTCCTTCTTGCTTTACATTTATTGCCTCAGTTATATTTTTCTTGTTCGTGTAGAATTGTCTTAGTGTGTTATTGTATATATTATTGTTACAGGTTATATGTTGTTAATGCCCCACCTCAGCCTCGTCACTACTTCGTCGAGAGTAGACTCGGCACTTACTCAGTACATGGGGTCGGTTGTACTGATACTACCCTCTGCACTCTTTTGTGCAGATCTATGTATCGACCAGCAGTAGAGATATTTAGAGCGACTATTATTCGGAGACACGAGGTATATCTGCGGGCGTTCGTAGATCCCGAGAGTCTTCTCCTATTTTCATAACGTTGTTTTATTATACTCAGAACAGTTACATTACTTCTTTTAGCCCATTATTTGTAGTATTCTTTAGTAGTTCGTGAATTGTGACACCAGACTCTAGGGTAGTCTTAGAGTTATTTATATATTTATCTCGTGGTTCGCTTTGTTTAATTGGTTATTATTATTATTTTATTTTATTGGGAATTATTTTGATTAAGTTCATTATAAATTTATTTATTTGTGCTTAAGTTTTAATTAAGGAAATTAGTTAATCGACTTCTAACATTGGCTTGCCTAGCAATTGTAGTGTTAAGCGCCATCACGATCCCTAAGGTTGGGAATTTAGGTTGTGACAAGTTGGTATCAGAGCACTAGGTTGCTTAGGTCTCACAATTCACGAACAAACTTGGTAGAGTCTGAAGGATCGGTAAGGAGATGTCTGTACTTATCTCTCAGAGGCTATGAAGTTAGGAACAGTCTCACTTCTATTCTACTCCATCGTGCGAATTTATTCTACCATTGATGATTGAACTTGCCTATTCTTGTCCTCTCACAAATTTTGACAACACGCGAAGCGTCTACAACCGAACAAGAGATGAAGCCCTAGTGAAAACTACGGTTAGGGGGAGAGACATAATCAGAGCTCATTCTAAAGCTTGAACATCAACACGGATCTAGATGCGGAGGTTCTATCTCAGTCGGTACATATTGGACTAGCCCATATCCCAGAGGGATTTATAGTTACATCAGTACTGCATAACAAGGGAATAGTTGAAAGCAACGGAGTTGATGTATATGAGCTATGAAGTTTAACATTATGAATTATCAGACATTGTGACCTATCATTTTATTCGCTTCGTGCCAAGTGAGGAAGTGTCAAGGAATAGATTGCGGGGTCATGTGTTAAATCGTTTTTGGCTCGGAATGTATAAGGCCCGAGGTTTTGCAAGAGATAAAGCTGGGACTTGGGGTATGTTTGCCTCCTTAATAACCGCATACCTCAGTACCAAAGGAGTAATATGAACAACTTTGAATCTATATAAGGTCTACTCAGCGTGGAAGTCACGGTTGCGGATTTTGGGGTGCTCCAGGGGGAGTAGAGTGGTTAAAGAGCCTCTAGACTATATGGTTCGTGCCAAGATTTATCTGTACAGAGCTCTACTTTTGTGATCATTGTGTGTCAATAGGGATGAGAGTTACCCCAAAAGAATAACGAAGAGTATATGAATAAATGGGGTAGTTCAGCAGCGTTGAGTCAACATAGTAAAAGTAGAAATTGGTCGTATGTGTTTGTGGCAAGCCTACGTAGAGGATGACAAGCCAATGGAAAATCAATTACTTGACTCGGTTCTCATAAATGCTTTTGAAAGAGTTTGTTTCACGGACTCTCCATAATACGTGGGGCATAAGGTTGAACGGTTGCGTCAGGTCATATGACGGTGTCAGAATATGCCATCAGGTTCGATAAGTTAGCATGTCATGCTCCTTCTTCGATTCATCTAGCTAGAGGGCAAGTCCATAGACTCATTAAAAGACTCAATCATGACTGTAAAATTTTGTGCGACTCAGGGATAGTTGATACTTTATGTCGGCTAGTGGTAGAAATTATCCTTGACTTGGAAGAGTCATATTTCATCAGAGCACTCAGGCTACGTGCCCCATTGCAGTTACAAATCAACTACAAGACCAACTAGGGAAAAAGGAGTCGGAATGTCGAAAGTGGAGGTTAGATTCCTAGAGGTGGAGACCCAGCCTGATGATATATTTTCCATGGTATGGCTAAGGTCGTTACATTAAATGGTGTCATTACAAGAACAATCTCTAACTAGTATAAGGTGATGATTTCCTGAACTTAATACGTTTATGCGTAAAAAACTAAAATTCTTCTAATATGCTCTACTCTCGGGAGAGCTTCGTAACTCAAAAATCTACTTATGTGAATACTTGTATTGAGAAATTCTATGATGTAGCCATGTCTATCATTACGTATTGTAATTTTGTCAACGGAGAATATTTAAAATAAGGAAAGGAAGGTTTCGAGTGGCACGAAATGCATAGTACTTGTGATTTAGAATTGAGGACGAGATCCTCGTGTTCTAATATGATTTGGTATATTTAAGTCGGGTTACGAGTCACGGTGGAAGTTATGTAAGGATGAGATCCTTGTGATGGAAATTCTTGTGTTTAAATTCTCCCTTGTGAATTAAAATTTTACTATAGTACTGGTAGGGAGTCATGCTTGTTAGGATTGTTCAAAAAAATTTGTGTAATAATAATAATTATAGTAATAAGTAAACAAATTAATTAATTAATTAATTGTGCATAATTTGCCAAATCCGTGTTATAATTATTGAGCTTTGACCTACGAGGTATGTGCCCTCCTAAGTGGCGTTAAATGAGATACGTTGATTCGGGTAAATAATTATGAGGTCTTCATGAATCGCATCTCGTTATCAGTATTGTGAAGGTTTGAAAGGAGATTATTTCTAACGTGAAGCTTTGTGATAATTCCGTAATTGGCTATGAACACCTATTAAGAAAATAGAGGCGATGAGTATGGGCAGTGTCACGACCCAAAATCTATGGGTTGTGATGGCGTCGGACACACTGTCAGGCAAGCCAATCCCTGAACTAGTTTAAACAACATACTTCTTAACATTTTCGAAATCATGCTTTTTTTTCCTGCATTTCATAACCAAATACTAAGACAAATTCACGTAAATTAATTTTTTTTAAAAACGGCGGGAAAATCCACTTAATGCAATACAAGAAATACCAACACATCCCCAGAACCCGGTGACACAAGTACATGAGCAATTTCTAAGAATTTATACAATTATACAACTCTTGTCCGAGAATTTTAATTGGACAAAGACAATAGAGATAAAAGTGTAAGGACATAGAAGGGAGACTCTGCCAGCTGCGGAGTGCCTCCGGATGAATGAAGCCTGAGTAAGTCTCCAAATCAATCACTGCACTATAAGGGTACCTGTGCAACAAAATGCACGGAAAGTGTAGCATGAGTACATAAACATATATGTACCCAGTGAGTATCCCGTCTAATCTCGAAGGAGTAGTGACGAGAGGTCAACTCGACACTCAATAAGGTCCAAAAATAGAAATATGACAGCATATAATGAAAACGGTAGGCATGTGAAGGAAGATAAGCAACAATGTGAATATAAGGCACTGAAATCTGAGAAATTCTGAAAATAACTAGTAAAAATATATGCACTACCGAGGATGGAACGGCTCGTCCCAAACGTGCATGCTTACCATAATCATGTCTGCGCACTGTCGAGGATCGAACGGCCCGAACCAAAAGTGCGTCTTTCAATTTATTCATACCTGTGCACTGTAGAGCATCGATCGGCCCATCCCAAAAGTGCACCTTTCAATCCGCCGTGGCGTACGGCCCGCTCCCATGAGTGGGGGAAATCACATATGGCTCGCGGAATATAAATTGTGAAGCGGTCACATGCACACACAATATTCATTTCTTTACACACACAACATTCATTTCTTTTCATATTACTTTCCTGAAACAATTACTTTCACTATTACTTCCTGTAAAATCAATCATTTTCATGGTATTTCCGGTAGAACGGTTTTTTTCATATTATTCCCAGTAACAATTCCTTTCATATTATTTAAATTCCATAAATGTCAGAAAAACAGATCTACATATAATAAGGGCTCATAACATATAGTTCATTATGAGTAGAAAACAGAGCATGATGTGGGGCCTAGCTACCTGGACAGAACAATCATATCCGCTACGTACGGGCTCTCCTCACTTGGTAAGTACGTAGCCCCCACAATTAATTACACACAACATGTAGAACACCTATGGGGATAATTCCCTCTTACAAGGTTAGAAAGGAGGCTCACCTCGTGTCGAAACTATCCCTCGAATCAATGATGCGCCCGAAAACTCCGAAATCTACCCTCGAGGTCTCGCAACTAGTCAAGTATAGTACATTACATCAATTCATGATCAAGAAGAGAAATTATCTTCTTTTATTCAAAATTTCACATTCTTAAAGAATTCCCAAATTTCCACATTGGGCACCGAAATTCTCCCGGTTCATCGAAAACCCGTTCCGAACATACGCCCCAGTCCGATATCATCATACAAAGCTACTGACACGGTCAGTACTCGATTCCGAGGTCATTTGCTCAAAATGTTGACCGAAGACAAACTTGGCCAAATAGGCCAACCTTAAGGAACCAAGTGTTCCTATAGCACTCTAAACACTTCCAAAACCCGAACCCCCCATCCCTGCATATCATAAATCACGAGAAGACGCTATGGGAAGTTTTATTTAAGGGAACGGGGTCCTAATACGCAAAACGACCGGTCAGGTCGTTACATTCTCCCCCTCTTAAACAAACTTTCATCCTCGAACGGGTCTAGAATCGTACCTGAAGTGCTGAATAACTGTGGATATTTACTCCGCATGTCCTACTCAGAAACCCATGTCGCCTCCTGAACTGGTTGACCCCTCCACTGGAGCTTTACTGCCGAAACTGTCTCGGACCTCAACTGGCGGTCCTGTCTATCAACAATAACAAATGGCTCCTCCTTGTAGCCCAACTTCTCATCCAACTGAATAGTGTTGAAATCCACCACGTGAGAGAAGTCGGCATGATACCTCCGGAGCATAGATACGTGAAAATCGGATGAACTCCCGCTAAGGCTGGAGGCAAAGCAAGCTCATAAGCAACCTCTCCGACTCGCCTCAACACCTCAAAAGGACCTATAAACCTGGGGCTCAACTTGTCGTTCTTCCCGAATCTTATAATGCCCTTCATCGGTGAAACCTTCAGCAGAACCTTATGTCCCTCCATGAATTCTACATCACGCGCTCGCTGATCCACGTAATTCTTATAATTCTAATGATACAACTACAACGGAGAAACCGTAGACATTCCTGACCGACTGCAGAGTTAACAAAAGATTTAAATCCTCTCTCTTGTCGTAGATCATCATCACATTGCAAACCGACTAATGGTGGCTACCCTGAAGTTTACTTCATATAATCACATCGCACTTGACCCCTGATCCAGTAACCTCGTCTCACCCAACATGAACTATTCAGACAGCAAACCTTCCCAGACATGACCAAGAGCCACACACGATGCCATAATGCGCCAATATGCCACAACTCCAATCATGATACACAAGAAATGACTCCGGAAAGGACTACTCAACTCACGCAACTAATATAAACCTTCCCCACAACAAATAACATACTCGTGGTGGCGTGCCACCCAATCCCATCATAAAATTTACATAAAAAGATAAACACGGAGCTGAATTGCTCATTATTACAAATCACTGAATATCGTCACAAGCACGCTAAGTGCATAATACCCTCTTGGGGAGGCTGGTGGGGCCATATACTACCAACTCAAGCACAAATGAGGTGCGATATATAACCTTAATCTCAAGAGCCGCTCTGCTCACATAGCAACATCAGTACGCGGAATCTCAACACATAAGAAATTACCAAGCCATTTCACCACTCACACGGCACTAACACAATAGACATGAATCAACGAAGACGAATCAACATCTGATATTCTAAAACCTCTCCTCTGCGGAGCACAATAATAAAATGAACACTCGTGACTCGTATGAAGCCCAAAATCTCATTTATCTCCATTTATACACTTCGAGCTGATTCTACTCGCACTAAACTAGGCTGATAGTTTCACCTGGGTCCATAATACCCCGATTCCTCTCATACTACACAAGAACGATCATCATAGTCGGGAAAAACACACACAATCGACAATCAACTGAGCCAAATGCCTTCCAGACATATATTCTTCATTAAGCAATATTACATCCTTGTACTTGGTCTAATACTTTCAATCCCTCAGGTGACTGCAAGTCACACTAACGAAATCTTCCTGCGGTCTAGCTCCCGCGACTTCCACGCAAACACAAGCCTCTTTCACCGAACATCGATCTCAGGTGACACTAAATATAACACCAGCTTTGTTCTAAACAATCAAATCCTTTGCTCTTGCCCCTCTGAGTTCATGACATCCTCGTTAACACCGAAATGAAATCCCGATTCTTACATCCAGTTCCACGCGAACATGTGCCATTTCAACCATGGCTAACCAAATCCATCTTTCTTTAAATCATCTACAAGTCCTTCAGAAATAACAGTAGCTTCCTTTACCTCATAGAACCTCAACCCTCACTTTTCCCGAGTGACCCTAATTCACGAGACCGTGCTGCTTAAACCTCGCAACTCGTCTCATCCCCCCTCCAATGATCATCTCCACAATCCGGAGTCTATTCTCTTGCTCCTTCCATTATATCCTGCATGCTGAAAGTAACATAGAACGCTTCAATCATCTTTCCCTTCTCTCGGGATTTACGCTGCAAAAGCCTGATTCTGAATCATATTACTTCTTGAAACATTTAAACATCACATTCTCAATCCTTCAATTTTACTAGGATCATTGATGCGAGTCACCCACTATGACTGGCCCTGAATACAATTAACTCCAAGGCTCTTCTAGCACAAGAACATCCTCTCAATGAAGTATGTGACCGAGTCACTGCATGCACAACCTGCCTACGCCTTAAGCCTAAATTATGAATCTTTCAAAGCCTAACCCTGTTCCAATAGGACCTATCTGCACATTTTTTATCAAATCCCATGCATAATCACTGTTTTATTCCCCTCCCTCAGCTGAAATAACTTGCCAATATGCCGACCAATCTGCAACCCTATGAGAACATGATCCTACAACCCAACTGCAGTAGGTGGGACTCCCCACTTAGCTCGAAGCTACTCCTTACCTTACTCTAGACCCATGCTGGAATCCTTCCTCCCTTGCTAGCATGATCTTGCTCAACCAATCTGTCATCCCTTCCGAATTTTCCTATTAGAATTCCCTAAATACCCTAAATCCCTAGCATCATTCACACATTGTGCCTCCTACCGAATCGCCGCTATGATCCCTTACAGAGAACTAACTAACCATACCACCGCTAACTTATACCCGGAAATACCCACTAACCTATATCTAGAAATACCTGCTAACCCATACCTAGAAATAATCCACCTACAGAAATCACCAACTGCCACCGTCCAAAAATGTTGTTTTGCATACCCTCTACGACATCAATACCCCACCCTAAGCATTTTCTCATTCACCAACCTTGTCTTCCTCTCCTCTCCTCCTGGACATCTACTAAATTCTCCACCACATCTTCCGATCTACTAAAGCTCTCAAATCACTCCAACTTTCCCTTAATATAGCTAGTCGTCCTACCAGTGACCTCATTCTACGCTGCCACTCATCCACTTGTTAAACTCTTTCCTTTAAGCAACTACCGACTTCCGTTCCTTCCACCTGGCCTTTCAGAAATTTAGCTTCCATCTGACACGTCTCTCATGACTTCCTTCATCACATGCTTCTCACTGCGACCTCAATACAATATCATTTCCCGTAGCTCTTAAACCTACAGATACCACAACTTCAGACTCTTCAAAGATCATCTTTCTCGAGGTGTGTTCACTAGAACTAGCTATTATATTCTGAACCACCCCATACCACGATCTCCGACATCCGTTTCTTCAACACTGCTTCACTACACTTTATCTCAATGCAACTGAAGAACCATAACACCGGCGAACTTAATGCATTCCATTCGATCAATGACGATAATACCACATCACGGGTGAGTATTCCACCTCACTCAAAACCACAAAGTCTTGCTACTTTATCAATCCCAATCGGACCTTTCATAGTCCAGATTCCTTTCTTTCGCCGGAACTAAAATACTGAAATCTCGAAATTGCCCCCGTGAGAAGACCTCCATTCAAGACATTCATCACCCTATTCTACGGGCAATCATTCTATCAACATACCAGCACCGCGCGATAACCAATCGAAAATTCCATAACAATCTGAGCACAACCTCAAAGTGCTCAGAAGCGCAGCAGCTGAACTGAAGAAACATAATATTCTTCTTACAGGGCAACAACAACAGCCCTAACTTGCTACATGTGGAAAACCTCTCGCACCATATCCTTAGCGCCATTACAATTCTTCAAACTCTCGATTCATAACAAGCACTTCGCGACGCGTAAGATTGAGTAGGAAGGAAACATAGGCATAAGCCTTAAGGGAATCAAATCGCACGATGAGGAAATAAATAAGGGAAGTAATCCTAACAGCCCTGTAGCCTCTCGAAGATAAGTACAGACGTCTCTGTACCGATCCGCAAGACTCTACTAGATTTTCTCATGACTCGTGAAACCTAGGGGAACCTAGAGCTCTGATACCATTTTATCACAACCCATAGATTTTGGGTCGTGACAGGTAGCCTTATGTATATTCCAGTTGGTGAGAGATGTTAGCTTCAGACATTTAGACGTTGGCTAATCAGTTCCTGAGGTTGGATATTTCCCCAAGCAGTGTTCTAGCTCGTACAGTTGCTCGGTCTTCTCTAATCGAGTATATCCGGAAGCAGCAGGATGGTGACCCACATTTGGCGGTTCTTAGAGACATAGTTCGGCACTGTTATGCCAAGCAGGTTATAGTTGGAGATGATGGTGTTTTGAGGATATAGGGTCGGTTATGTGTGCCTAATGTTGATGGCCTTCGTGAGGTGATCCTTGAGGAGGCTCACAGTTCTAAGTATTCCATTCACCCAGGGGAAGGTAAAATGTACCAAGATTTGAGGCATTATTATTGGTAGAGAAGGATGAAAAATGACATTGTTGTGTATGTGACACGTTGCTTAAATTGTCAGCAGGTAAAATATGAGCATTAGAGACCTCGTGGTTGCTTCAGCAGATAGATATTCCTGAGTGGAAGTGGTAGCGTATCACTATGGACTTCGTTGTTGGATTTCCACAGACTTAGAGGAAATTTGACGCAGTTTGGGTTATTGTGGTAGGCTGACTAAATCAACACATTTCATTCCTTTGGCAAGTACTTATACTTTAGAGCGGTTGGGTGAGTTATATATTCGGGAGATAGTTCGCCTTCACGTTGTGCCCGTGTCTATCATTTCAGATCGAGGTACGCAGCATACTTCACACTTTTGGAGGGAATTTGAGCGTGATTTGGGTACCCGAGTTGAGTTGAGTACAACATTTCACCCTCAGACTGTCCGACAGTCTGAACATACCATTCAGATATTGGAGGATATGCTCCGCGCTTGTGTTATTGACATTGGAGGTTCATGGGATCAGTTCTTGCCGTTAGCGGATTTTTCTTATAATAATAGTTATCAATTGAGCATTCAGATGGCTCCCTATGAGGCATTATATGGTAGACGGTGTAGATCGCCAGTTGGATGATTCGAGCCTGAAGAAGCTCAGTTATTGGGTACAAATTTAGTGTAGGAGGCCTTAGATAAGGTTAATATTATTTAGGATTGACTTCATGCAGCTCAGTCTAGGAGAAAGAGTTATGCCGATCGTAAGGTTCGTGATGTGGCATTATGGTTGGAGAAAGAGTATTGCTTCGCGTGTCGCCTATGAATAGTGTTATGAGATTTGGGAAGAAGGGTAAGTTGAGCCCTAGGTATATCGGCCGTTTGAGATTCTTGATAGGGTGGGGGAGGTAGCTTATAGACTTGCATTACCTCCAGGATTATCCTCAGTTCATCTTGTATTCCATGTGTCTATGGTCCGAAAATATCATGGAGATCCGTCCCACGTGTTAGATTTCGGCTGTCTAATTGGACAAAGACTTGACTTGTGAGGAGGATCTGGTAGCCATTTTAGACCGGCAGGTTCGCTAGTTGAGGTCTAAGAGTTATCCTTCAGTTCAAGTGCAGTGGAGAGGCCCGCCCGTTGAAGCAGCTAATTGGGAGTCCAAGTTAGACATGCAAAGTAAATATCACACTTGTTTGCAAATTCATGTAATCTTCTATGTCCGTTCGAGGACGAACGTTTGTTTTAAAGGTGGAGATTCTGATGACCCAAGGGGTCATTTTATGAATTTAGACCCCGTTTTAGACTTATTAGCCATAATAAAATTAATTTTAACTACCTTGTTTTTTTTGCATAGTCCGGGCATGAAACCGGAAAGCTTTAATGTGAAAATATAAGGAATAATAATTTTTAGAATTAAAATTTTTGTTTTAGTTGACTTGAGTCAACATTTTGAGTACACGGACTCGGATTTGTGTTTCGACAATTCCGGGAGGTCCGCAGTAAAATATGGGACCCGGGCGTATGCCCGGAAATGAATTCTGAGGTCCCAATCCTTAGAAATCAATTTTTGAAAGAAATTATTTTGTTGAAATATTTATGAAATAAAGAAAAGAATTAATCTTTAAAATCATTGGTATCGGGTCTGTATTTTAGTTTCGGAGCCCGATACAGATTTGCTATGATATTTAGGCCTTGCCTATGTAATTTGGTACAAAAAAATGGAGTTCGTTTGACGTGATTGGGACATCTGGTTGGAAAGTTATGAACTATAAGTGTTCTTGAGGAAAATAATGAGTTTTGAGGTTTAATTCGTTGTTTTACATGTTATTTTCATGATTTGATCACACGAGCAAGTCCGTATGATAATTTTAGACTTGCATGCATGTTTGATTTAGAGCCCCGAGGGCTCGGGTGAGTTTCAAATAGCTTTGGGTTGTGTTGCGCTCGTTCTTTCTTATGCTTCAACGTCGTTTCTTCAAGCATAAATGATATCATATTGAACAAATGAGCTTCGATTTCTGTTTTGAATGAAGTATTAGATCTGTATCATAATTACAGACTCGTAGCAAAAGAATCATCGAATTTGGACATCGTATGAGCATTTTATGGGCATTTTACTAAGGTTGGCAGATTTTTCAGATTAATTATGAAATTGCCCCTGACGGCGTATTAAAAATCTGCACTAATTACAAATATTAAAACCTACATATCTCCTTAATTGTAAGGCCAATTTGAGTGATTCAACAACCTAACTTGACTAGAATTTCACAAAGAATATATTGGACACAAAAAAATCGAGTTTAGGGATCATTTGGCATGAAAAACGAGGCAGAATATCAACAAAAAAAATAAATACAAAACGGGTAGACTTCTTCTTCTTTAAATTTTCAAACCCCAGAGCCTTAGGAACGAATTTCTTCACAAAATATCATCCCCAAGTCATAGGTAATCAATTCTAAACTTTACTGCTTCAATTACCCATTATTTTTCGTCACTTTTGACTAAAAAACTAAGAATTATCATGGTAAAAATTGAGGGTTTGGGTAGAATTAGGGTATTTTATAATAATCGAATGTTTAACTCGAATTGAGGTCGTATTTCAAAATTAATTGTATATTTGGGTTTGTGGGTGAATGGGTAAACGTAATTTTGTCCGAATCTCGAGTTTCGACCAAGCGGGCCCGGGGTCGGGTTTTCACTTTTTTTTTAGAAAACATAGGAAAAATTATATTTTTCAATAAAGTTAGTTCCTTTAGCATTATTTAATGATATTAAGTTAATTGTGATTAGATTCAAGCAAGTTAGAGGTGGATTCAAAAGGAAAAGCAATAATTGAGCAGTGAGTGGCCTGTGAAATTGAAGTAAGTGTTTGGTCTAACTTTGGCTTGAGGGAATTAGACTCCCCACTTGTTTGCTATGTGAAATGCATGGGCGTACTGTATAGGTGTGGTGACGAGTATCTATGCAGCACCCAAATTGTTGTTATACATGATCCCCTTTCCCGTTCCCCACTCATTGAATGTTTAACTTAGTTACTCATTTTATTGTTGAATTGTTGTTAGTTATTGTGCTGACTATTTGGCAAGAGTATTGGTTGTTTGAGCTGGTTTCCTTATGATATAAACATGATTGAGAGGTTGGCATTGTTTTTATGAAATGGTGAAAGTTGAAATAAATAAATAAATATATATGACTGTGATAAAGGTGGACAGGAGAAATAAATATATATGACTATGATGAGAGTGGACAGGAGAAATAAATATATATGACTGTGATAAGGGTGGACAAGAGAAGTAAATATATATGAATGTGATAAGGGTGGACAAGAGTAATAAATATATATGACTGTGATAAGGGTGGACAGAAAAAATAAATATATATGATTGTGATAAGGGTGGACAATAGAAATAAATATATATGACTGCGATAAGGGTGCACAGGAAAAATATAAATATATGGCAGTGATAAGGGAGGATATTTACACTTATATTTTACTGATTTTTTTAAGAAAAAGAGAATCAAATTTTTGAAAAGCTAAATGATTATTTTTACTGTTTTGTTTTTAGGAAGACAAAGATTTGGAACTTTCTACTTTATATTAATATTTTCAATTTTTGGTGCTACTTTTATTCAAAGATAAAGCTTAAAAAACTTGGAAATTTTGAGGATTTGGTTATAGTTGAGGCCTGAAAGAGGCGGTTGTGTTATTTTATTATTGTTGCAGTATTTAAATTGATGAGTTTAGATTTCCTTCCTGTTTTACAATTATTGTCTCAGGTATATCTTCTTGTTTGTGTAGAACTCTATATATATATATATATTAATATCACATGTTTATTGTTAAAAGCCCTGCCTTAGCCTCGTCACTACTTCGCCGAGATTAGGCTCGCACTTACTCAGTACAGGGGTCGGTTGTACTGATACTACCCTCTATGCTCTTTTCCATAGATCCAGGTACTAGTCAGCAATAGAGAACCTCAAGACAACCACCGATTCATTTGGAGACACGAGGTACATCTGCCGGCGTTCGCAGATACCGAGAATCTTCTACTATTTTACATACACTGTTTTATATTATTCAGAACAGTTACACTGTTTATTTCAACAATTATTTGTAGTATTCCTTAGAAGTTCGTGGATTGTGACACCAGACCTCGGGGTAGTCTTATAGTTGTTTACATAATCACTTTGTGGTTCGTTTTTATTCAATTATTTATTATTTTATCTTTTGAAATCATAAATTAAGTTTACTTTAAATTTATTGATTGATGCTTAAAAAAATAATCAAAGGAAATTAGCTACTCGAGTTCTAACATTGGTTTTGCCTAGCAAGTGTGGTGTTTGGCACCATCACGGTCCCTTAGGTTGGGAATTTGGGTCGTGACAACTTGTAAGTGTTCATATTTTTTTTAGGTACATATATGTCTGGTGATCTTTTGGGCATAGAGCCGCGGCTATTGCGGGGACATATCGTGCGCTACATTTTATTTTACGATCCACGGCCTGCAGAGTCTCTGTCAGAGTTATTTGTATTGTCCTGTCTAATTTGTATCTCAAACAGATGTTGTATTTTATTTTATTTTCTAGTTGATGCTCATGCACTTGTGACACCGAATTTTGGGTCCTTTATTGTAGTTATGAAAACATTATCAGTAACCCTGTAAATTTTATTTATTACTACTTAATTGATGAAATTATGATTTCAAAAACAATAAAATGAGTAACTAAGTTAAACATACAGTGTTGACTTGCGTGACGGCGATGTTAGGCGTCGTCATGATCTATAGTGGATTTTGGGTCGTGACATCACTTACAAAATTACTGCTTTATCATCATTTATCACTATTCATTATGACGTTAAATCTTTTCAAGCATGAAATCACTTTAACTTAACTAGCTTTGCAAATTAAATATGGAGAAGTTGAACACAATAGTGTTGACTTATTTTATTGGGATCAAGGAAATGAGAGGGATTTATGAATTTAGTGATTTATGAGAAATAGTGATTTTTGGACTCTAAATTTGATTATAGTTGACTTTGGTCAATATTTTGAGTAAACAGACTCAGATGTGTGTTACGACGATCCCGGGGGGTCCGCAATTAAATATGGGACTCGGGCAGCATCTCTCATTTCAAATTGCGCTTTCGAAAAATGATAGGAAGAACATCTGACCAGAAACAGCCAACCCACAACTCACAAGAGCAAGTAGACGTGAAATGCAGCCATTTTTGTTGGTCCTAACCTTGCAGCCAATGATGCAACTAAGGTTATGCATTGCATATGGAAATCTTGTGAATAAAAACATTTCAACATTTCGGGAAAGCTCATGTCTTGCAATATCTCAAGATAATTTGTTTCACAGAGATGAGGTACTCTTTCCATTCAGCTCACTATTCAAAATTTCTATAGCAAATGTCAAAGCAACAGGATGCTACTACAGAGGAATACAAATATGATGTATTAAAAAGGTAAGAGTCAATCAATTCATTCATCCCACAAACCTACTCTATATTAATAAATGTGGGATGATGTGTTTGTCGCTCCTCCTCTATGTGCTCCGCGCTTGAGTCTGTTGCATATTATCTGCTCTTGTTTAAAGCTTATAGGAGGCATCGGGAAAGTAGCGCTCTCCATTCTCTCGTTTCAATGTTACTAATCTTTCCTTATAAACATAAATCCCACAGCCTTCTTCATATGTTTCTCTCCTCACGCCTTGATGACGATTTCCAAGATGCCCCGTCTTCTTAGTCCTAACACTATAGGAGACCCTGTATTTATGGATGAGTGCTATACTACATGACCATGATAGTAAGGTATATGAAATATTTTAGTATTCAAGTGAACCAAGACCTAGAAATTATTGTGTGAATAGTTGGTTAAGTGTTGGTATAAAGTCATGGAATATAGAATTAGTTATAAGTGGATAAGTGTCATTTGGATGAATCCATGTGGAATCATGAGTATAAGGGGACTTCATGACTAATCAACTTCTAAGGATTAAGGTGGCAGCAAGTATTACTCCTTCAATTCTATCATGCATGCTGAAAGTAACATAAAACGCTTCAATCATCTTTCCCTTCTCTAAGGATTTATGCTGCGAAAGCCCGATTCTGAATCATATTACTGCTTGAAACCTTTAAACATTGCATTCTCAATCCTTCGATTTACTAGGATCACTACTGCGAGTCACCCACTCTGACTGGCCCCGAATACAATCAACTCTAAGGCTCTTCTAGCACAAGAACATAATCTCACTGAAGTATGTGACCGAGTCACTGCCCGCACAACCTGCTTACGCCTTAAGCCTAAATTCTGGATCTTTCAAAGCCTAACCCTTTTCCAATATGACCTATCTGCACATTTTTTATCAAATCCCATGCATGATCACCATTTTATCCCCCTCCCTCAGCTGAAATAACTTGCCAATATGCCGACCAATCCGTAACCATATGAGAACACGATCCTACAACCCAACTGTAGGAGGTGTGACTCCCCCACTTAGCTCGAAGCTACTCCTTACCTTACTCTAGACCCATGCTGGAATCCTTCCTGCCTTGCTAGCATGATCTTGCTCAACCAATCTGTCAGCCTTCCAAATTTTCCTATTAGCATTCCCTAAATACCCTATATCCCTAGCATCATTCACACATTCTTTCTCCTACCGAATCACCGCCATGATTCCTTACAGAGAACTAAATAACCATACTACCGCTAACCTATACGTAGAAATACCTGCTAACCCATACCTAAATATAATCCACCCACAGAAATCACCAACTGACACCGTCCAAAAATGTTGCGTTGCATACCCTCTACGACATCAATACCGCACCCTAATCATCTTCTCATTCACCAACCTTGACTGCCTGTCTGCTCCTCCTGGACATCTACTAACTGCTCTACCACATCTTCCAATCCACTTCAGCTCTCAAATCACTCAAACTTTCCCTTAACATAGGTAGTCGTCCTACCAGTGACCTCATGCTACGTTGCCACTCTTCCACTTGTTAAACTCTTTCCTTTAAGCAACTACCGACTTCTGTTCCTTCCATCTGGCCTTTCAGAAATTTAGCTGCCATCTGACATGTCTCTTGTGACTTCCTTCATCACATGCTTCTCACTGCGACCTCAATGCAATATCATTTCCCGTAGCTCTTAAACCCGCAAAGCACCACAACTTCAGACTCTTCAAAGATCATCTTTCTCGAGTTGTGTTCACTAGAAGTAGCTATTATATTTTTAACCACCCCACACCACGATCTCCGACATCCGTTTCTTCAACACTGCTTCACTACAATTTATCCCAATGCAACTGAAGAACCATAAGGCCAGCGAACTTAATGCATTCTATTCGATCAATGACGAAAATACCACATCACGGGTGAGTATTCCACCTCACTCAAAACCACAAAGTCTTGCTACTTTATCAATCCCAACCGGACCTTTCATAGAACAAATTTCTTTCTTTCGCGGAACTAAAATACTGAAATCTCGAAATCGCCCTCTTGAGAAGACCTCCCTTCAAGCCATTCATCACCCCAGCCTACGGCCAAAATGAGACTGCTGGAATGCCAAGACTTAACATATGTGAATGAGACTGCTTCCCCTCTATATTCTCCACACTTGAGTTTGGTGCATCATCTTGTTTAAATCTCAAAGGAGGCGTCCGGAAAGTTGCGATGGTCCAGCTGCTCTCCATTTATTCGTTTCAATGTCACTAGGCTTTCCTTATAAACATAAACATCACAGTAGTGTAGCAGGCTTGGGTGACAAAATCCAAGACGTCGTGTCTTCTTAGCCCTAACATTATAGGAGAGTGGCCGAGTGAAAGAGATTAATCCCTTGATTGATTTCCTTAGAATAATCAGTTTATATACACCAAATACAAGAGTATAATTAGGCTTTAATTAAGGAAACTAACTAGCTATATATTAGGAACTAAATATACACCTAGCAAAGATGATATATACAATCTGTCAGAATATATTTATCATATATTCTAACACACCCCCACAGTCGAAGCGGGAGGTCGCCGAATGCTAAGAGTGTCCCGAAAATCCTCAAATAACACCAACGGAAGGCCTTTGGTGAAGATATCTGCAATCTGATAACGAGAGGGGACATGTAACACTCGAACCTGGCCATGAGCTCCCTTTTCCCGTACAAAATGTGTATCCATCTAAATAGTCTTAGTGCGTTGATGCTGAACAGGATTACCAGCAAGATATATGGCACTAACATTATCACAGTATACCAATGTAGCCCGTGGAATAGGACAATGAAGTTCCAAAAGCAAGTTTCGCAACCAACATGACTCAGAAACGACATAGGCAACCCCTCGGTATTCTGCCTCTGCACTAGAACGGGATAAAGTAGCTTGAAGTTTGGCGGACCAAGAGATCAAGTTATCATCCATAAAGACACAATAACCCGACGTTGAACGACGTGTATCGGGGCACCCTCCCCAATCAGCATCAGTATACGAGACAAGAGTGGATGTGGAAGATGGATAAAGGTGAAGACAAAAATCCATAGTACCCTGTAGGTGGCGCACTTTGCGCTTAAGAGCGTGCATGTGCTCATCCCTCGGGTCATACATGAATAAGCATACCTGTTGCACAGCGTAAGTAATGTCGGGTCTCGTGAATGTAAGGTATTGAAGTGCCCCTGCAAGACTCCTATAAATTTTATTATTACATATATATATATAAAATTTATGATAGATATTTAATCATTTGAACTCTTAGTTGGAAGTCTAATTCTTTGTCGTGATAATAATTAAGTTCTTTGTATTATAATCTAATTTGATGGTAATTTTATTTTTTCAAGTCCAAAAATCTATTTCATATTAAAAATAACTTTCCTTTAATTGTGTCCATAAATTACTCATCATTATTTAATTTAATTATATATATATACTATCAATATATTTTAATAAATTGCAAATTTGTTAAAGAATAATTGGTTTGATAATGCTTTGCTAGAATAAAGTTGGCAGAAGATGTAATTAGCAAATGTCTTTACATCTAAGGAGAAAACAGACAAGAAACCAAATTAATAAACAAAAGTCGACATAAACGAACCTATAAAAAACTAGTCAGTTTAGTTTGATTTGGTACTAATATTTCAAAACCCGACTTTTAGTTAGCTTATTTTTTAGTAGAAAATAAACAAACACCTCCAAAAGTTAGTTATAGCATGTAAATTTTCTTTTTAAAGATCACTATCAATTAACGACTCCAAAAACAAGAAATATGCAAAACTGCAACTCATTGATCAATTGAGTTGTGCAGTTGATCTTTTACTTTTTTGTTGGGGTAACTTTATATTCAGTGAATAAATACGTGCCTGGCCTCCACCTTCTCGACCTCCCCCTCTAGTGCTGCCTCTAGCTGCCTGACCACCACTCATAACTACCTGGGTAGGCGGTGAAGTGACTGGGGCTGAAGTTGAGGGCTGAACCCTCTGCTGGGATGAACTGCTAGGACGACGGGGACAATGCCTCCACCCATTTCCGAACTCTCCACACTCATAACAACTACCTGAGCTGGGGATGAAAATGAACGAGAACCTCTGCCACCCTGATAACTACCAGATGAACCACACATGGAAGAACCTTGATAAGATGATGCTCGGGCAGAGCTCCGAGCTGGAAGGGCACTAAAAGACGAACGTCCCTGATGAGAATTACGAGGACCCTGCCCCGACAATACACCACTGTAAGATGGACGAGCTGGCTGTGGAGGTCTGAATGGACGACCACTGTTAGGCTGAAATTGCCCTCTAGGAGGAGCACCACTGAAATTTCCTGATCACCGAGGCCTTTTAGCCTCTCTCTCCTCCCGCTCCGTCCTACAAACTGACTCAATGTCCCGAGCTATATCCACAACCTACTCATACGTGGCTCCAGACACCCTCTCTCTGGTCATCAAAATCCTAAGTTGATATGAGAGACCATCCACAAATCTCCTGATACGCTACATGTCATGGGGAATAACTCTGAAGCATGCCGAGCTAACTCCGAATACCTCATCTTATACTTGGTGACCGATAACTCTCCCTGGCGCAGCTGCTCAAACTGCCTGCGTTGCTCCTCTCTGTGGGACTGAGGAATATATTTCTCCGGGAAGATCATGGAGAACTGCTGACAGGTAAGAGGTGCTGAACCAACCGGCCTACACCTCTCGAATGATTCCCACCAAGTAAAAGCAGCACCAGCGAACTGATAAGTATCAAATGAAACCCTGCTGGTCTCCAAAATACCCGTTGTACAAAGCATCTTCTGAAATTTATCAAGAAAATCTTGGGCATCCTCGCCCTCTGTACCACTGAAGATCGGAGGCTGAAGTCTGCTGAATCTCTCCAACCTTTGCTACTCATCCTCAGGCATAACAGGGACCACAAAATCCTGAACCGGAGCAACTGCATGATCTGGGGCTGCTCCCGGTGCCTGCATACCCCGCACAACCGACTGAGGTGCCCGGGCTGCTGGAGTCTGATTGCCTCCCCCGGCCTGAGTTGCATTGGCGGTAGTGGTCAGCCACTGCCTGAGCCATATTAGAACACACCGTCAATATCTGAGTCGGGGTCTCCTGAAGACCCGGAATAATAATAGGCACAACAGGTCCCTGGGCCTGTCCCACTGGAGCAAACTCGGCGGGAACCTGATCCTGAGCAATAGGGGGATCTTGTGGCACTGCCATGGCTGCTGCACGGGCAGGTCCCCCAACTCTACCACGCCCCCGACCCTTTGTGGGTCTGGCTGATGTCTGGTCACCCTGATCGGTATTGCGGGTCCTTACCATCTGTGAGAGAATGAAACAACAAAAGTTTAGATTCCAAGAATCAATAGATTGGCACGAAAGAGTTCAAAAGATATAGATGTTTCCTAAGAGTTCTGCAGCCTCTCGAAGATAAGTACAGACGTCTCCGTACCGATCCGCAAGAGTCTACTGAACCTGCTCATGACTGTTGAGTCCTATGTAACCTAGAGCTCTGATACCAACTTGTCATGACCCCAAATTCTAACAGGCCGTGATGGTGCCTATCGTGGAACTAGGCTAGCCGACCGTCACATTACTACGCTTTTTATTCAATTTTTAGCAGTTCAAAATTTTATAATAAGAAAGAAATCATAGTATCAAATAATACGATTAAGTCTTAGCGTCCCAATAATAGTCTAAACAAAACCTCCCAAGACTAGAGTCAATAGTCATGAGCATCTAAGAATAGATAAATCTAACTCTACTAAAAACTATAATATATGTCTCTGAATCAAATGCTAAAACATAATAAGGAAGGGAAGTGGATAAGCTGTGGACGCTGGACAGCTACCTCAAAATCCCGTGAAATCTGCAACTACAAGCAAGAACAGCTGCTGCTCCAGACCGTCACCTGAATCTGTGCACAGAGGCACAGGGAGTCTTTATGAGTGCGCCAACTCAGTAGTAATGAAAATAAATCACAGTCTGAGAATTTTGAACACACAGTACAGATACACAATTTCACAAAATCCAGTAAAACACCAAATCACCATATATTATTCATCAAATACATAAGTTTGAAATCAATTTCAATAATCCTTCGAAAACAAGTGCAATATCAGTATATCTCAGTACAATTCTCAGTAAAAACTATTTTGAAAATGAAGCAAAACATAGTTCGAAAACCTAGTAAAATCAGCATAAATATGCCCCTCGGGCCAAAATCATTTCTTGCAATAGTTTCCCTCAAGCATTCTCTCAATCACTCAGTATCAATCATCACTTAGTATCATCATCACTCAGTATCAGCCCTACGGGCAATCATCACTCATTCTCGGTACCGACGCTCACTGGGGGTGTGTACAGACTCCGGAGGGGCTCCTACAGCCCAAGCGCAATAATAACATAAGGCCTGAAAGCCTCCTCACCACTATCTTGAGGACTGAAATCCTCCTCTCCACACTCCTGAGGCATGAAAGCCTCCTCACCACACTCCTGAGGACTGAAAGCCTCCTCACTACTCAGTCAGACACTCTCAATTTTCCATTAGGCCATAAATATACCTGGTTCTCGACCCAAAACAATGTTTTATTTTTCAATAAATAGTATCAAAATACTCCGAGTGTCAAAACAATCTTCGATAAAAGACTGAATGTTCCATAAGGGGAAAACAGATCGGCACTAGGCCCCAATTAATAGTCGCCTAAATAGGAAATATGTTCCATAATTTCCACCTTTTTATTTCAAAACCCGTGAAAAGGTGCATAGTCCGAGGTTTCATACCCTCAAGACAGGATGTAAAGACATTACTTACCTCAAAACTAGCCCGGAAACTATTCTGCAGTGCGCTTGCCTCTCGAATCAACCTCCGAAGGCTCCAAATCTACCAAGTTCAGATTTTTATCATCAATATAGGCTTAAAGAACGAATTCCAATCAAAAGATAACTAACTTAGCTCAAAAATCCGAAATTGGTCAAAACCCGACCCCGGGCCCACGTGCCGAAACACAAAAATGTTTATACAAAATTGTTCTTCGTCCTCTCACGATTCTTTACATATAAAGAACATCAAAATCGGAGTTCGTTTGACCCCTCAAATCGACCCTTGAAGGTCTCATAACCTCAAGCCCAAAAATCCAATTTTCTACTGAGTTTTTCATGAATTTACACTGGTTTTATGTTCTATAATAATCTATAATCGAGTTTTAATGATCAAAACACATACCTCTATGAAGAACAAGGATTGCTCTCTTCAAAATCGCTCCCAACAGCTCTTTTCCGTACAATAATGGTGTAAAAAGAGGTTTAAGTCGCGGAAGGGTTATTTAAATATGCCCAATGATTTTACTCTCCGCAATCGTGGTCAAAGCCACACGATCGCATGGACCAAATGTTCCTGATCACCGCGATTGCATCACTTCCCCCCGCGATCGCAGTGAACAAAACTGCTGTATACAAAAACTAGAAAACCAACATTTGATCTAAGTCAAAAAATGTCCGTTAACCATCCGAAATCAATCCCGAGCCCCTCGAGACCCCAACCAAACTTACCAACATATCCCATAATATCATTCAAACTTACTTTCACTCTCAAAACACCAAAACTAACATCAAAACAACAAATTTACACCGGATTCAAGCCTGAGAACTTTATGATTTATAAAATCCACCAACGATGCCGAAACTATCCAAAACAACTTCGATTGACCTGAAATTTTGTAGACATATCCAAAATGACGTTACGAACCTGTTCCAACTGACGGAATTTTATTCCGACCCTGATAACTTATTTTCCACTGTTGTCCGAAAATCGCCAAAAACTAACTTTCGCCAATTGAATCCTAATTCTACACCGGACATCACAAAATTATTCTGAACACACTCCTAAGTCCCAAATCACCTAACGAATCTATTTGAACCATAAAATCTGCATTCTGAGGTTTTTTTACCAATAAGTCAACTCTCGGTTGACTTTTTCCATTTTAATGCTATTTTTAAAGTCTAAATGACTGAACTATCACTACAACCATTGGATTTCAGGCCTACCAACTCTAATACATCAAATATAGTATAACCAATCTATAACAATTCAATAAAAATAAATATAATGCAGGTTCTATATAACGACAGACCGGGTCGTTACAAGGATAATAACCATATGTTCAAGGACAAGACTATTTTCAGGTTCTAAGTACTTATGATATTTATAACAAGTAATAAGTAAGTGTAATAAAGGTCAGAGATAAGCAAATCGAAGATAGAAAATTTCATTTATGTTTGACATTTTGAGTGATACCCTGTATTTATGGATGATTGCTATACCACATGACCATGATAGTAAGGTATATGAAATATTTTAGTATTCAAGTGAATCGTGACCTAGAAATTATTGTGTGAATAATTGGCTAAGTGTTGGTATAAAGTCATGGAATATGGAATTAGTTATAAATAGATAAGTATAATTTGTATGAATCCATGTGGAATCATAAGGATAAGGGGGCTTCATGACTAACCAACTTCTAAAGATGAAGGTGGCAACAAGTTGGGAATTCAATATTAACTGGGCAAGTCTTGGAGCTAGGTGGCAAGATTAGGGAGTTTTGGTATCTTAGTCATCAAATAAGTGGGGTGCATAAGCATTTACATGGCTGCAAGTATTGGTCTTGATCAAGACAAATGGTGACTCTTTGGTTTGTAAGATTAGGTGGCATTTTAGGGGAATTTATGGACTGCCACATGGCATGAAGTTAGCCAAGGGTGGCACCAATGTGCACATGAGTCGTAGCAGTTAAAGTACATGGTTTACATGTTTAAATTTTGGTGCTGAGTCATTAACTATGCACCTAGAGGATTACATATGTAGAATAGAGAGCAAGTCTTTAATATTAGTAGTATGACATCTCGGATGAGTCTTAGTAATCCACAATGAGCGTAAGAGGGATTAAGGTCATTCATGAATTTATATAGGATTGTGACAATGTTATTGTAAGACCCCGTAAGTTTATCAACCTTGATACTGTTAGATACATTATGATATGGTACCATGATTTTTTTAATTATATTTTTATATTTCTATAATAGTACTTTAAAATAAGGATTTGTGGACAAGTACAAGGTGACAAGAATGTTCATGTGGCTACATACTAAAGAGCAACAAGTGACTAATACAAGTTATCTTGGAGGTGGCATCATTATAGCTAATTATGAAATTGTGGATAAGTATTGTTAGTAGTATAACTAGATAAAGATTAGGTAGATTAAAGGGGTGTATATGTGTACAAATTAGGTGAGGTTAATGGGTGTCTAATTTTATTAGATAAACATGTGTCATAAGGATATCCCTTCTTTCTTTTGGCATGATCCATATAATACAAACAAAACGAGTAAATGGATAACTTCCATAAATGACTATATTCTTAGAAATACTAGAGGTTCCAATGTTCTTGAATCCCCATGTGTCATATTATTCTATCATCTGTTCACGGGTCTTAGGAAATACGTAAGTTGATAAAGTTTACTTCATGACATTAATCAAAGGTGTAATGGTCATATAACGTCCCGAAAGATTTTATTGGCATACTTCTCATGTACTGCATTCTCTCATACATGTACATTGACCCATGACCAGATGGAGTTATATACGCATATATATGTATATATATGTATATGGGATATGGGAAAAGGTCATGGCATTATATACGCACCACCACCTGATCAGCTGGTATATGTTGATGATTTTTTCCACAATTGCCGAGTTGATATGATGGGATGTCCTTAGAGGCTTGCTGATGTTATGAACACATGTAGCTATGCACGACATGACATTCATATGCATATGCATGAACACCATAAGTATTTCATGATTTCCAGAGCTATCCAGACTTACAGGTTGAGTTTTTTTCTTCATGTTTTTTCCAGGTCTTTTGTATACTGATTTAAATGACTTACATACTCGGTACATTATTCGTATTGGCGTCCTTTTGCCTAGGAACACTGCATTGATGCCTGTAGGTATAGATAATCAGTTCGACGAGCCCTCATAGTAGACAAGGTTAGCATTCAGCGAAGGATCGGTAAGACTCCACCTCATTCGGAGTTCAACCGAGTCTATAAGTCATCGTGTCAGAGTTTTGCTACAGACTGATGGGTAGGCCGATACTCTTTCCCATTTGATGTAAGATAATCTTAGTGGCTCTGTAGACACAAAAGTTCAAATTGTACAATATGTCATAGGCCTTGACGGCTCCTATAGAACTGGGCTTTAAAAACACTACTAAATTTCCGGTAAAAAGCGACCAAAGTTATGCGACCGAAATTGGTCTGTCACAAAAACCGACCAAAGTTGGTCATTAAACTGGATAAAATAATTAAAAAATAATTAAAAATAAATTGGCGACCAAATCTGGTCGGTATTTGGTCGATAATGTGATGGTCAAAATGTTGACCGGACTGGTCAGACTTGGTTGGTCAAAGAAAAACTAAAATTAGCGACCAAAGTTGGTCTCTATAGTGGGACCCAACTATAATATTTTTAATGATTATATTATTATTTTAAAAAATTATAAAATTTTAATAAATAAGATTTAAAATTAGCGACCAAAGTTGGTCGCTAAAAAGGTAGAGACCAACGTTGGTCGCTAATGTTGGACCCAGTTATAAAATTTTAATGATAATATTAATATTTAAAAAAATAAATTATAAAATATAAATAAATATTATTAAACATTAGCGACCAAAGTTGGTCGCTAACTAAAGGGGAAGAGGGTAGCGACCAACTTTGGTCGCTAATCTGTGACCCAGTTCTAATGTTTAACAATAATGTTGTTATTTTAAAATTTTTGTAAAATATAAAATAAATCTTATTTACAATTAGCGACCAACTGTGGTCGCTAATTATAATTTCTGGATATTTAGCGACCAAATTTGGTCGCTTTTCAGGTCAACATTGGTCAAAACTAAAGTCACTTTTATATTTACTATCTAAATAATATAAATGTAACTAAAATATACTCTAACATGATATATATATGTAGTTAAAATTGTACAACGAAGCGTATTATACAATTATATATATATATATATATATATATATATATATATATATATATATATATATATATATATATATATATATATATATATATATATATATATATATATATATCTTATTATAGTATATGTTAGTGTGTGTATGTATAAACATTCACTCATCACTAGGTTATAAGTTGTTAAATCAATTGAACAACGACGCGTATTATACAATTATATATAGATACACACACATAGACACTTCACTATAATACTATAACATATATATATAATCAGAGTATATGTTAGTGTGTGTATGTATATAACATTGATTCATCAATAGGTTATAAGTTGATGAATCAATTGTGTGTGTGTGTGTGTGTGTGTATATATATATATATATATATATATATATATATATATATAA